>JAAIXI010000255.1:1377793-1516483 GCA_013403645.1 Heliconius nattereri
AATTATAAAATCTTTGTATAATTATTTTTCACTTTTTAGTTCGTTGTTAGAAGTCGGTTTTTGTTTTTGTTAAAAATTAATTTATTGTGATTTATTGTTAACAATTGTTAAACTGTTGTTAATTGAAACTAAATATTTGCTAAATATACGTTTAACAATTATCAAATTAGACTACAATAAACAATATCCAATAACTCTTGTAGGTGCAAAAAGCAGTAGTAGAGAACACAATGGTCCCCTGTATCAATGCCAAGCCGTACCAGTATGCTGAACTCCTCATGACCCTCCCGGACCTGGCTAGCCACTTCTTCCCCAGGGTTCCCTTGACTACTTGCAGAGCGATGCTTGATGCTCTCGGATTGACTCTGTTTAGGCCTAATGCGTGAGTGTTTTATTGTTTTTATATTATATGTTACATAGAAACCATCGCCTAATCGGGAGGAAAATAATCAAAAGTAAGAGAATAATGAAAAGTAACAAATCATTTCTAAAATCTATATTCAGGGTGGCCTGACTGTACTTTATTTTAATGAATTAAGAAGAGACTTGAGTGCCAGCTTCCCATTACCCCACATATAACATGCTAGGCGAAAAGAACCTGAGAACTTAGTGTCAAGACACTTTGTTTCTCTTAACACACTTCCGTTATCCACTTTTCGCCAAATATTTGCATTGTCTATTAAGTGGCAGAACTCAACATAAAAATAACTAATTCTCAATATAAAATAAATAATTAATAACTTAAATTCCTTTTTTCCCATTTCAGAACCCAACTCCAAGTGCTCCGCAACTCTGGCAAGTGCAAATCGGCAGCAGCTGGCGACAACAATATGGCATTGGTTCAGATCCGGGATGTGATGCAGCATATGCCACAGTTCAAGTACATGATGAGATCAGGGTTGGGAGATGAGGCACCACACCAACCCCCAAGACCTGCGCATGCGCCCCCGTCGTCACATGCCAAGAGGGCAAGAGCTAATTGATAGAAATTATTGATAATATTATTGTATATAGATGTGAAAGGCCTTTAGAATAATAGAAAAATAGAAAAGCAAGAAGTATTGGTTACAATCTATGTCGCTAAATGCATGCATGCACAGCCATGGGTTATATTTGAGATGCATGCAGCATTTGCCACAGTTCAAAAAAGCATGATGAGGTCAATTGGGTTAGGCTTTCTGAACTTTTACTCATAGTTTACTTTGGAAGAATATAATCAAAAATAAGTTGCTGACTTTTGATAAAAAATTCAAAAGATCCATTAAAACATATGTTGGTTGAATAAAAATCTTGTATATGTTGCATTTATAAATAAAGCATGTCAAGATTTTTCAATATTTTAAATATCGTTATTTGGGAAGTGCATAATCATTATTAAAATTCAGTAATTTCCTTCTACAAGAAGATTCAAATAAGGAGGATATAAAAATATATTTGAAATTTCATTTGGGGATCCGTGTGTTATCTACTTAAACTTAGTGAGATGTGGACTCTTAAACTTATGATGTAAAGAATTATTATTGTTAGTTAATATTTTGTATTGTGGTTACACTGCCATGATTCTTTGTGAGTTTGGTCGCGCAAAATGAACGCGAACAGTGCTCGAAGTTTAGTGAATTATAATTAGTATCATCACAAATGCTAAAATTAAGTACACGTTGTGTCTGTAAACGGGATGGTTGTGGGTTCGATTCCCACTCGCTTTGGTAACAATACAAAGCGCGGAGTTAAGTTCCAAAGCTCAATACACGATGTCTTAAAAATTGAGTCGTGCGTAGGAATCTAGTGTCTGAGCACTGGGTACCCTCTGCCTAACCTGCTATGCGAGATACGGCGTGAAGTCGAAAAAAAAGTTAAACTGAATGGGACTTATGTTCAGGTCAATTTCTATATATATTGTTGTATAAAATATATGTTTGTACATTGTACATACATTGTAAATCACAGATCTAATTTAATACAATCTATAATAACTATTTAATAGAAGACTGAGAATTTTATTTTTAATTATTTCTTAGATCGAAAATTATTGATGTTGTGTACGTTTAGATTTTTTAGTTGGTTTCAGTTGAATGTATTTTGGAAGTTTTATGTACAATGTAATGTGTATATATAATTTTTAATGTCGTATTTCGGTCTCGTAAAATATATATAGAGTTGAAAGTTCTTAATATTAATGTACTGTTTTGTGGTTAACCATATTATAAGTCATGAAATAATGTATAAAATATGTTGGTTTATAAAAATTTAGTATGTGTTAAAGATAAATTGCCATTTGTATTTTATATACAGATAAAGGTGGTTATTTTATTTGAGATACACTTAAGCAGCAGTAAATAAAGAAAACCAGCACAGTAGAAACTCAACCAAACTCATTGTTATTATTCAAATTTCAAAAATATTTGGGGTTTAAATTATGAAATAAAATATATATTCATAAATATGCTTGTGTATGTATTTTTAATATTTATAGTTATATTATTACTGATACTTTTTTTCATAATTCATGTACCCTGCCCAGTCGGTAGTTCGAATAATATCGAATATATAAGTGAAGGCCGGATAGTAGAGTTTCCTGTAATAAAATCCTCTTACACTGTCGTCGGTAATTTCAAAATAAAAAACTATGAACTTCATCATTTTTGAAAATGTTATATTTTGTTATTTTTCACATGCTTAACTCTATATATATTTTTAAGTATTATAAATACTGTTAGTGTTGCTATCGCTAAAAAGACATTTTTATACTAAATAAAATTTACGCTGTATTTGTATAAAATACGCTTGAAAATTATCATCACAAAAAAATCACAACTAATTTTATTGTACAGTTTTGGTTAATTTTAAAAGATGTAATTCTTATAAGTCAAGTTGCACATATATTATTAATTTTTAATGAAATAATTTTTTCTAAAGATTCTTGTAAAAGAGTGTGACTTTAGCAGAGATGCGAAAATATTGTAGTGATATGAAACTTTGACCACAAAGATTATAATAGATTATACATTATAGTAATTATAAATTAATTGTAGCTATAATGGAAGCTAAAAATATAAAAATTTTGTCATTGCTGTGAATTTGTATATGTAATGTTTGCAGTAAAGCAATTGGTGCATTGCATGTTAAAGCCATCAGTTGTTTGTGTAATAAAGAGGTCAGGAACTATTTCTTTTAATATTAGTTAATTTATTAAAAAGTATCCTAACGGTTTGGTTTTTTGGTTATAATGAAACTTATTGATTTAGTGATATAATAAAAAAAACAACTGCTTAGATAAAAATGTATAATCAAATTTATTTAATATTATTCTTTTTATTAAATTTTTTATGTGTTCCTGATCTTACCAGTGAAAAGTATTGGATAGTTTATTTTAATGTAAGTTCACAATTAGATGAATTTAGAACTGGTTCCTATAGCTAGCTAGCATGGACTCATTCAAGACTTCTAGAATACATTGTTTGTTTCTTGTATTAATAATAAGTATGTACATTATAGTAAAATATAAATGTATATAAAATATTTTATTTCTTAATTTATTTTATATTAAAGTTTATTAAAATAAACATTTTACCAGTATGCAATCTGTAAATAAATAATAGTGCCTATTTCTAGGGTGCATGATTCAAATAACATTCCCACTTATAGAACGAAGTCTTGAGTAGTAGCCATTATGCTCGGATACGTCTGAATTAGATTGATACCTACCACAATTTTATTTATTTTGGTATAAGTTATGTGTAATAGCGACGAGTTTTTTTTTAAACTTGCAGCATCACCTTATTGCTAACGCAGAGCTGTGTACATTAAATGCTAAATTATTTATGGTGTAGTCTTAAGTAACAATATATAGTATTTGATATGTTATGACATTAAATCACGATAGCTCTCCAGATTGCAGTGTTTGTAGAGTCTTTGACTCTGTATTTTAAAATAAAAAAAATCTTTATTAGTCATATGTTTTTATTTCTCAGTTTGACCCCTTATGTCCAATTAGTAAATAGCCTGAAATGACTAATAGAAATTTACAATTATGGATATAAACTACAACAATGAAACATGACGTGAAATTATAAAATCAATGATGTTAGCATGACTATTGCCATTTCATTAATAGTAGTTTAATAATAAATTAAAAAAAACAAAAACCCCGCCCGCTGTTTATTAGGATTCGGAACAGTCGGGACCTCTTTAAAGTGTGCGGGGTTCCTGGTAAAGATTTTATTGTTAATCCTAATAAACTGCAGTTGGTGGGGGTTTTTTTTTTTTTTTTATATTTCACATAATCATGATATACATTTTTGAAATTCTTGTACAGGCGTCCCTCGTATAACACGGTACTTGTAAAACACGGTTTCGATATTACACGATACAAGAAATGATATTAGTATAATACGATTTTGAAAAATATGCATTTTAAATTTGAACTTTTCCGTTCCGTTGAATTCCGTTCAATAAGCTGTTTCCACTTGTTTTATACTATGTAATTATTATTATTAGTCTTTGAATATATTTTTTGTTGTATTTTAAAATTTTTGTATTTCATCATAAAATTGAATTTAATTTATTTTTCTTAATAAAAACTTTAAGGTAACTTCCTTTTTCATTTATGTAGTATTTGGAACGAAATTTCAGCTATCATAAAATTTTACACCTTAAGATTTGGTTTCAATATAACACGGTACACATTGCCTTTATTTATATTATTTCAAAGGTTCGTATAACACGGTTTCGATATAACACAAGACAAGGTCTCGATACTACACGGTGTACAGTAAGGTATACCTGGTTTCGTATAACACGGTTTCGATATAGCACGGTACGAATTAACCGTGTTATACGAGGGACGCCTATATTGAGCTCTTAAATTTGATACTAATATTATGGTATTAGGAACCAAAATTTTTTTTCACCAAGTCCAATGGCGTCCCACAGCCACCATAGTTATTTTTTTGGGCATTGTTATTTAATACTTGGGCTGCTAAGACGAATCTAACGATACTTCAATTATGTAAATCCGTTCAGCGGTTCCGGAGACATGAGGTAATAAAGAATATTACATACATACATACAAGATACGCGCGAAAAACATAACGCTTCCTTAGCAGTCGGGAATAAACAATCATTGTACCACACATTGAGGGCATTATAACGCAATGTATAATTATCATCAACTTCACGCTGCATCCCGCACAGCAGGGTAGGCGGAGGGAACATAGTGTTAAGACACTTCGTTCTCCACTTTCTGTCGAATTTTGGAGGCATTGCGTGTTGAGTGGCTCGACAACAGAGCGAAAAATGGAAATATGAACGTAAATAAATATTACACTTCCTCGAGTGGAGATCGAACCTACAACCGTCGCGTTACAGTCACACCCTTGTGCCGCTGCGCCGTAATATCTAACACACATATATATACTAGCGACCCTCTTGCGGCTTCGCCCGCTTTAACTACTGGATTATTCATATAATGTATGTTTGCAAAGCACTTATGATAATGTAAAAATTTATTAAACCCTAATGCAACCCGCATTTTCGTAGAGTCAATAAGGATTTTCCAATTGTTTTACACAGCAATGATTTTTTAGTATGTACCATAATTTTAAATCTGTGCTACTAATCTTTTCAAGTATTTATTGAAATATATTTAAATTACTATTTTTAGATAGTTAAATGACTATTTTTAAACGGAAGAAATTATAAGCAAAAGCCTACCTACTAATAACTACAACAAAAAGTATGAAACCAAATATATCGCGCTAAAATAATATATTACACTCCAATTATCCAATACGTGCAAACGCATCTAAATCTTCGTTGCTATAGAAACAGGCGGGTTTTTTTTTCGAGCTTGTGGTTAATGCTGAAGAGGGTATTCTGTCCCTGATGAACACCGAGCACTACGTGGCTGCCTGTGAGGAAAATTAAATAGAATGCATCGGCCGGGAATCGAACCCGGGACGCCCGCGTGGCGAGTATTCTACCACTGAACCACCGATGCGTGTAAGGCAGGCGGACGCGGCGGACGCATGGCGAGTGGTGAGCCGTTTCGCAGCAAGGATTTTTTGATATTGCAACCACTTAGTACTTATTAAAATGAAAAACAGTAAAAGACAGTTTTGATCTACATTAAATGGCCAACGTAACTAATATACTTATTTATATGCTGAGACTAAGGGATAAGTGAAACTTGAGTAACATACAGCTGATGTGTCAACGGCGGGATGTGTCAACAATTAAATGCGTTTTTCTTTAAAACTATTCACAATTTCGAAATAGTGTAAAAAGCAAATTTTACCTTCGTTTAACGTAGAAAATTAATAAAGTATTTTAAAGGATAAGGATTAATACCATTGTGGAAAAATTTCCCTCAAAATAAAAAATATATTGACATTACAATTTTTAGACAGAAATATGATCACTACACGTTATTCTTAAATGATACGAATATGCCGTCTCGGACTTTTTTTGTAGATCTCATTAAGAGGAACAATACTCATGTACATTATTTTCATGTAGTACTTACCATTAGAGCAGCGCATGCGCGATAGTGTCTCAACGGGTAGGATTTTATACACATTTATCGTATTTATAATAATTTACATAAGAATGTACAAATAATAAACTATATATAAACCTTTCCTGAGAAATACTCGACCTAATGGTGAAAACCGCATCAAGATCCGTTGGGTGGTTTAGAAGAAGAAGAGTTAGAAAGTTCAGACAGACACGAAAAGCGACTTTGTTTTATAAGATATAGGATATGATAGGATATATATAATATCTAACGTCAAAGACAACTTCGTGGCAGAATTAATTTGCGGATGTTTTCAAATTCTCGAAATATCTCGAAAATAGAGCTGGATTGGATTGGAGATTCTTAACACTACGAGCGGGTTTCTCTATCTATTCTACTATATTCGGGAATTAAAATAAGCAATGAAAAATGGTTCATGTAAAAATAATAACAATTCAGTGCCGTTTGGAAATAATTGTAATCTGTCTCTTTTTGCTATTTTCTAACTTGAGTTGGAGATAATCTAGAAGAAATTATTTACTTTCTGACTTCAGTAAATTGTGTGTGTTTTAACTTAAATAAGTAAATATTTAGATTGTATAGTTAAAATCGTTTGCTTCATATCAATGGCAACCGAACTGTCATTTTTCATAATTTGACATCAATTTTATTTGTTCTCTGTGTCTGTAGCACCGTGTCAAGTGCAAACAGGATAATTTATATTTTTTTATTTGCTATTTAAAGTTTTAAATAAAACTAATTATATTTTTTCTTGACATTATTGTAAAAGTGGCGCAAACGATGGATACTGATATTGGATCACACTTTGGTCATTTCACTTGACTTTTTCTAATAATTATATTCATTAAAATACATTTTTTTTTAATATTAGGATAAAACACTGTAGTCTATTCATATTTAAATCTTGATATGGTCAAAATATTATCTTTGTTAGCTTATTATATAATATTATACTATTGTAACATAATATAACTATTAAGATGAGTATTCAAGTATGTAGGGATACATCTGACGCTGTGGCGTTGTACTTGTCGCAGCGCTTGTATCTCAAATCGTTTGCAAAGCTTAACATTTCTGTTCAGCTTCCCCCGCACAAGGTACATGGCAAGTCCATTTCCAATTGGGAATTGATGGAGAAACTGCGGAAAATGATCCAACCTGACAGTTTCTCAGTATTGAAAGTTTCAAAGCATAGTTCTGAAGTGATAAGATTCGATGCGGAATTGGAAAATCGTCAAAAATTAGATCGTGTGTTAAGTCGTTTAGATGACAGAATCATACATTTAAATGACTATCCCGATTCTTTGAAAATAAAAGTTTCTGAAGCCAAGTCAGATTTTCCGAGTCGACATTCCTGGGATTCGTTTTTTCGCGATGCAACCGACATGGATGAGATGAAACCAGGGGAGAGGCCTGATACCATACACATAAAGTATTTACCAATTCGTTGGTTTGTGTACAATGATGAAAGAGATGATGATGCTCCTCCTTCCGAAACTTTATTTAAGAAAATATTTGAAAAGTATGGGTCAGTGAGACAGATAGATGTGCCAGTAGCTGATCCTTTCAGGATGCAAATGAAAACGTACATGAGAGGTATTACTATACCACATCAAGAAGGAAATCTTTATTTTGAGGGTTATGTGCAATTTAGTGAATATGCCAGTTTTGTGCGTTGCATGGATTCATTACGCGGTCGAAAGTTGTTAAGGAAAAATGATGATATAGCCGAGTGGTGCAGCATTAAAGTTGACTTTGATAAAAGTAAGCACATGACAGATGCTGCAATAAAGAGAAGAGCTATTGTCCGAGAAAGGCTAGCAGCCAGGCAAAGAGCCAAGGAGGAAGAAGAGAAACAAGAAAAGGAGAAAATTGCTAAAAGGGAGGCTAGAGAAAGGTAATTATTTAGTCATTTTCAATTTCATGCTTTTTTTTAAGCTAGCAGGGTAGGGGACTTACAGTTAAGACATTCCATTCTTCATTTTTATGAAATATTTTGAGGCCCAGAAATGAATTATTGAAAATAAAATAAAAATAATTTATTTATGATTTACCTAAATATAACTATTCCCTGAGTGGAATTTGAACCTGCAACAATTTACAGTCAGATGTTGCACTGTTCCGTGACAATGAAAATACATAAGATTTTTTCATATGTTATATTTTTTATACTTAGAGCCAGCCATGTGCTTAAGTCTAATTATTTTTAATAAACTTTTTTTAAAATATGATTAGGCTCATTATATTGCAGACAAAAAGAAATAGCCTCACAATTTATTTTTAAATCTTTAAGACAAAAAGTTGAGCATCACGAGAAGGAGAAGCTAGTGAAGATGCGAGAAAGGGAAGAGAGACGTAAGAAAAAGCAACTTGCAAAGTTAATGGAACGGGAGGATGTGGATCTGAACAGAAAAGTAGCTGAAGAACAAAGAAAACTACTGAAAAGTCAAAAGAAATTGCAAGCTGTACGACTGATTGATGAATTGTTTAAGAGATTAGAGGTAATTTTAAGTGTATTATATATACACATTTTTTTATGTTTTAAATATTTTATGTCGTGCAGAAAGCTGAAGTAGTTCATATATAAAAATACCTATAATATTTTATACTTTTTAAAATGTTGTATTATATTGAATAATGCTAATCCTCTTTTTTTGTTATTGTGAGGAAATTCCTTTTTATTCTCTTCTAGCACCTCCTGTGTGACACTAGCCCAGGTTACATGTGCCAAAAAATACTTATCGCCATGTTTACATATTATTTTATTATTTTAAAATATAATTTCATTTATTTTCAGCTTCGCCCTGAGCTCCAGAAAAATGGAACCAAACCTGAGCGTTATTACAAAGCTAGTGACAGAATAGCGAGGCAAAGAATAGTAGAGAATTTCAAGAAGAAACAAGAGAAAGAACTAGAGGAACAGAGGGAGAGATTAAAACATGCATTAGATGGTAACTATAGACTCATTGACCATACTGTAGTGATGTTTTAAATGCATGGAAACCATTTATGCTGGATCAAATCCATTTGAATAAATGTTTAGACCTAAGTTATAAGATGTAGGATCTATAAAGACCTAAGTCTATAAGAATGTATAGGCAAGATATTTAAATTTTCGTTTACTTAGTCTGATGAAGATAAAGTGTGGTATTAGGTTCCACTATTCAACACATAATAATTCTAGAAAATAGGTGGAAAATGGGGAATATTATACTATGAATAATAGGGGAATATTATACTACTAGCGGACGCGCGCAGCTTCGCCTGCTTATTTGCACACTTAAGGGTGAATTCTAATAAACCATGAAACACATGTTCAATGACATATTTTTAAGAGTCTAAGTTTCAAATTTTATAAAAATCAGTGGCAATTTAAAGATTTTCTTATTAATATTAACTTATTATTTCTTAACTTTTAACCCCTTATTTGCACCCTTAGGGGGAGAATTCTAGAAAACGATATTTACTGTTCAATATTTACTTTTAAAAATCTAAATATCAAATTTTATAAAAATCGATTTAGATTTTTTTCCATACAAACTTTGACCCCTGTTTCAAAATTCCGTCTTAGTGGACGTCCAGATTACGAAAGTAAACATCTTCTCTCATAGGTGAGGACAAGTCCTTTTATATATTATACTATAAGTATAGTGTAAATAAAAAATGACATGAACAAACAATTGAATGATTTATAAAAATAGCCATTTGATTATTACAGGTCGTATCATTATTCGTTCTGCATTAGAAACTAAGAAGCCTAAACGTGACTCCATCAGTTCCATATCAGATGACGACAAGGACTTAAAGCGTATTAAGACTGAACACCCGTCACCAGAGAGGGAACCTGTTTATAATAAAAATCCAGGTAAATTTACTAATAGATAGAAACATATAGATCACATGTCATTAGTAAAAATTAGTAAATAAAACTCCGTTAACGTAATGTAACTTACCACTTACTGTCGAATTCTGGAGGCATTGCATATTGAGTGGCAGAACTTACCCTTTTAATTTTTTTAAATATTTCATTTCCTCAAGTGAGGATCGAACCCACAACCTTGTGCCGCTGCGCCACGACGGCCTCATGGATATTTATCAAACCTTAAATAAGGAACTCTTAAGTACATATAACAATTTTATAGATAACATTTTTATATACATATATGTATAAACCTGAAGATTTTGTTTGGCCGAATGCTCTAATCTCAGGAACTGCTGGTTAGAAACCAAATATTCTTTTCGTCTTGTATAGTTCATTAGTTCATTTATTGAAAGCCCTCAAGCTGTATTACGTCACGTTAATCTTTCAATGTACTTGCATTTCAACCGTGCCGGTTAAAATAAGTTAATTTTTGAGAATATCTTTTTCACAAATATTATTATATTATATTAAATTTAATAATGTTATTAATTTTTGTTATTAGTTTCAGGCCTATACTATCCAAATCCATATGGCTTTGGCTACCCGTTTCCCGCGCCGCACGGATATCCGTTCCCGCAAAGTATGAGTATCACTTTCTTTTTTATTTTTTTAGGTTTACGCTGTATTCCGCACATAGCAGAAGGTAGAAGGAGTCTGGGTATCTAGTGATTTTTTCCACACACACAACTGTGCGACTGTAAACGCGACGGTTGTGGGGTCGATTCTTACTCGGGGTAATGAAATGTTTAATATTCTCATTTCCTCGCTAGTAACGTGGCAATGCGTGGCGCTTAAACATACAATGCTTCGAAGCTTAGCGGCGGAAAGCGAGAAACGAGAGAGTCCTAACACTAAGTTTCTTCTGCCTTCCTTGCTTTATGTGGAAGACAGTGTGAAGATTTTTTTTTAATTGTACTGTAAGCGGCGAGGGTTTGGGGCGTATTTTCAAGGATGACACTTTAAATTCTCTTAATCTTATAATATTTTTTTGCTTTCATCAAATTTAAACTTGCTTCTTTCCTTTTTTTTCCTTGAACAGATAAAAAACTAGAAATAAAAAACTTAAATCGAATCTTTTGAATACAAATATAAATTATTGGCAGTATTTGTAAAAAACGTTGTACAAAATTAATTTATGTTAAAACTTTCCCTTCTTGATTTTTTCCTTTTAATGGGAAAGTTCTGACGTTTCCTTTGATAAAAGTATCTTGACACTAGGTAGGACCTCTAAAATTAATAAAACTCGACATAAAAAAACTTTTAGCGTCCCTCCACTATCCCTACCAAGTGCGGGGGTGGTACGCGGGCGAAGGCCACGTGAGGCGCCCTCGTGGTCGGGGTCGCGCTCGTGGTAGGGGCCGCCTGCCCTACTTCGACGGGCCTGACGCCACGCACCAGTATTACCAGTCAGTATTTATTTATTTACTCAATTATTTATTTACCAATGGTTTTTTGCTTCACGCTGTATGTGTGCGTAAATACAGGGTAGGCACGAGGACCCTGGGAACCTAGCGTTAAGTCACTCCGTTCCCGTTCTGCAATTTTCGCCGCATTCTGGAAGTATTGCGTGTTAAGTAGAGGAACTTAACGACGCGCTGGGTGTCGTTACCAGAGCGAGGAAATGAAAATATTCAATATTTCATTTCCTCAAGTGGGAATCGAACCCACAACCTGTCTCGTTTATGTCACACGCTATGGATGTGCCCCTGGGCCATGACAAATGTTATATATCAATGATTTATTGTAATATCTTATTTATGACAAATGTTATATATCAATGATTTATTGTAATATCTTGAATGCAGAATTCATTGAAAAATGGGGAGCGGAGTGTCTTAACACTAGGCTCCCTCTGCCTACCCTGCTGCGTGAAGCAGATAAAAAACAAAAAAGTACATATTTAATAGGACAACTATTATTAGTTACAAATAATATCATACCCCCACAGATATTTCAAGAAACTAAACGAAGCGGAACACCGTAACGAGCACGACAACAGATCTCGTTCCCGTTCCCATTCACGTCGACGTTCCTATTCCCGTTCTCGTTCTCGATCCCGTTCCCGTTCCCGGCGGCGTTCTTACTCGCGTTCCCGTTCCCGGTCCCGTAGCAGGAGATCGAGAAGTAAGCGGTCAAGGAGTAGAAATAGATATTCTAGATCGAGAAGTAGAAGGTCTAGGTAAATGTTTCTTTTTTTATTCAAATCGGTTTCTGGTTGAGGGGCGGGACTCAAAGCAAAGTTTTTGCCTTGTTACTGGAGCGAGGAAACGGAAATTATTTCATTCTTCCAGGTGGGAATCGAACTCACAACCGACGCCTTTATATGTTACCGTCTCTAATTTATATGTTCACGCTGTATCCCATGTACAGCATTGTAGGCAGAGGGAACCTAAGTTAAAATATTTTATTCTTAATTTTCCGGCGAATTTTTCGAGTAATTCAATACCGCGCTTTTTTGCCTTGGTGCCAGAGCGAAGAAATGAAAATATTAAGAAATATTCATTAGTTCTTTTGAGTGGGGATTGAACTCACGACCGTCGCGTAACAGTCCCACCCTTGTACCCCTGCGCTACGTCGACCTCCAACACGGATACGGATATAAACATTCCGATGAGTGCGATTTGAACCTGTAATTATTGTCTGTAATCACAAATTCTAATTCCGTTGCTATGGCCTAAAGAACTAGTGGTGATTACTTCTCTTATCCTGATAGTTATCGAAAACCTTGTCTTAATATTGATTGATTAATTAATGTTATATTTGTGGGTAATTTTGAATTTTGTTCTTTTTTTTAAACATTTTTTTATCATTCTAATCTATAGTGTTGCTAAACGTCTGTTGATGATAATTATTATATTTTTATGAAAATATATCAGTTATAATAGTTAATATCTAACATTAGATACTAAATATATTTATAATCAATTGTATGGTTTATTTTGTTATTAAAGTCCAATCTCAGACCGTATCGGAACCAACCGTGAGTCGTGACTGGTACTATAGTATGAATCCTCCCTTACATATATGCGATATCTCATAAAGGATTCAGTTATATTTTTAACTGTCACTATATTATTTTATAATGCAAATAATAAGATAAATAAATTATTAATTATTTGTACAGATCGCGCAGTCGTTCCAATTCAAAATCACGGAGACGATCAAAGTCAAAGAATCGAAGGTCCAGAACAAAATCGAGGTCTAAATCTCGGAGTCGAACCCCATCCCCTTCAGTCAATATACAAAATGACAGTCAAACACATAGTAGCAAGGTCCTGTCACCAGACGCTATGAGGAAGCAAAGGTCCAAGAGTTGGTCACTACCTAAGGAGGGAGAAGGAGAGTCTTGGACGAAGGATTAATTCTTAAAATGTTATACAGTTGATCATAAATAAAAAAATAAGAAAAAAATGGCGTTAGAAAGTAAACGTTTTAGTTATATATTTTTTTGTTAGATCAGATTGCAGAACAATACACAATGCAGAACAATTGCACGCCTAACAATATACTACAATTTATATATTCTACCTACAAACAGATGTCAATCTGTCACTAAATATTGGAGGAGGAGGTGAGGTCGAAAAGATCCTAGAGCTGGTCATTGCCTGAGGAGGAAGAGAATTGGGCGAAATATTAAAATTATTCTACATATTGTAATAAAACTCATACATATATAATAAAAGAATATTGGAAATAAATGTTCTGTTTTGTAAAAAATTCATTCTAATTGAGCACTCAGAACACGGGGAAAGGGTAAGCTGCTATATGCGAGATACAGCGTGAAGCTAAATACTATTAAGACATTGTAATATTGGTGTTTAAAAAAAAGCCAATTTACATGTAGGTACACTCACCCAATCATTGTAACACATGTGTTATTGTCATAGCTTGAACGCATATAGTGTTCTTAAATTTTACATGCATTTTCAATATAATATTACACTTGTGTACAAATATTGTAAATCAGATTAAATCAATACAGTATTCTACTATGTCTTTTAAAACATTTTTAATCTTATCTATTTGGTATTTTATCTGTGAGATTTACAGGTTTATCCGTTTTATAAATTAAATAAATCAAAAATAAAAAAAAAAATCTATAAAAATATTTAATTTTTATAGATTTTTTTTGACATTTACTTCTCGAAAATACTCCTCTGAATCTATCTATGCTGACATTAAAATAGTTTTTTAAAATTTGAAATTGATTTATTGTTTTTTTTTATTTTTAAGAAGTTGTCATAGAGGCCAGTCACAGAAGCCACAAGAGAGTAACTGTAAACGCGACTGAGGTTCTGGGTTCGTTTTCCATTCGTGGAAATGGAATATTTAATATTTCCATTTCTTCCTTCTGATATCGAGGCCAAATCGCGGCGCGGCAACAAAAGTGGCAAAGCCTCGAGATTTCAGTGGAAAGCGGGGAATAAAGTGTCTTAACACTGAAACTAAAAAAAAAGCAATCATGTGTTATGGGTAGTCTAACGATAAACGCTATTTTTTTGAGTGGGAATAGAACCTACAACCTCTCGTGCATACAGTCGCACGCTAGCGGCAGCAGGGGCACCTGCGTAACGAGTGGCCTCGACTAGCTACATATTATAATGGTTGTCTTATTTATTGAGTTATTGTAAAAATCAAAACGGAAATATGATTAAGATAATAGCAAAGCAACAATCTCCCTGATAGTAATGTTGGAATTAAGATAAGATTAAGTATTGTTTATCTTTTTTAAAGTAAAGCTAATAAAGTAAATTAACGAAATTAATATTTAATAAATAAAAACATGAAATATGGCCCTCGTGGCGCAAGGGCAATAGCGTGGGACTAAACGTGACGGTTGGGGATTCGGTTCCCGTTCGGGAAAGTGAATTGTTTAATATTTTAATTTTCTCGCTCTTGAAACAAGGTAAAGCGCGGCGTTGGGTTCCGCACTTCAGCAATGAAATGGCTTTGCCTCTATGTTTGTTTGGAAAGTGGGAAAGTCTTAATTCTAGGTTTCCTAGTGCCCTTGAGCCCTTGTGTGGACTCAAGGGCAGCGTGAAGCTGAAAAAAAAATTAAAGCATATTGGAAATACGTAAGAAAAAATATAAAATAATTTGATTATGAAGATGAATTTGCAATGCTATAATAAAAACGAAACAGTAATATAATGGGAATGTTAAAAATAAATGATTTCCTATTCATGCATGTGATTCTAATCCAAAAGCTTTTAATGCATCAGTCAAGTTTAAAAATAATCTCGGTCGGACCTAAATGGATGCTTGCAAGGAATGAATGTTGAGTAATTATTCTACATCACTAAACTAAGCCTTTACTTTCACTAAAATTTTCTAGAAAAGTGTCACTGGGTAAAAAACCAAATACTTATTTTAGTACATTTCAGTAACGTGAAATTTTTGTATAAACATAAATATTTCTGATTTCTTTATATCAAATATTGATTCCAAGTTCGTCGCTAGCTGGTTCGATTATATTGTTAAGCGTAAAAAAAGGTAATAGATAGTTAATTTAATTAGTTGATACTTGAATTATTAGTTAACATATACATTTATTAATGTAGTTTAAATTGGCCTCTTAGTGCCTGGACTCCTTTAAAGATATATGTATATAAATATAGAAACTGTGTCTGTATAATCGTAAAAATATTGTTAACAAATTTAAATTTGTTAATACTAAAAATAAATGTCATCAAAAAAGTTACAGACCATGGAGTATGTAGTGTAAGAAAAAAGATATTAAAAATCCTGGTGGTCGACGGAAGATATGAACTGTAGAGTGTAGGTATAAATAATACTAGATTTACTTTTGTGCTGTTGTAATACAAGTTATTGTTAATACAATATCTATTTACTAATATATGAAGGACATATCAAAATATTGATATTTCCTGTTTACTTTGACAAATTATATTTTTGCTTAGTTAAACTGTAAAATGACAGCTTACGGGTTCGATTGCCACCCCGGAAATTGAAATATTTAATAATTTCATATTCCCGCTATGGTGACGATTTGATTTCGCTACTACTACTATTGTAATAAAGATTGATGATAAAATGTAGACCAATTATCCTTCTTATTCATTTTAAATTATCACAGTTTTCGAGATTGTCCATACGTCCATAAATTATCCATCCGTACTTCGTCTTTATCTCTGACGCGGGTAGAGGCGATAAAGCAATAACTAGGTGAGTTCGGTCCTGAATTTTTTAGTGACACTTTGACCACTGAAGATGAAAACTTTCGGACTCGCCCTTCTCTTCGTCGTCGCGGCCGTACAGGTAAATTTGAAAATTTTTGTCTTA
The DNA here is from genome assembly GCA_013403645.1 of Heliconius nattereri. Lineage (NCBI taxonomy): Eukaryota > Metazoa > Arthropoda > Insecta > Lepidoptera > Nymphalidae > Heliconius > Heliconius nattereri. Next base: position 1,394,554 of record JAAIXI010000255.1, read on the forward strand.
AATATACAAGTGATCAGTTGAACTAAATAATTACATACTATATTTTAGTGTATATCTTACATAGATACTAAACATTAATATTTTTTTGGATTACAAAAATAAATTATAATAAATATTATATATCATGTATATAACATTATAAAAAACATAAAAATAAATAATAATGTAAATAAGTACCTTAAAATTAGAATCATTAAATTAGTATCTGTAAATTAAAACTAGAAGAGACACACATTTCGAATAAGTAAACTTGTAATTAATTATTATAAAATAGAATAAAGCTTGTAACTAAGGCAATGGTCAATAAAAGGCTTTTTTATTTCATTTTATTTATTTATTTTAATAGGATGTATAAATTTTTCAAAATTATGAAATTAGCTACTACATACAATAATATTAGTTAGAAGGAAATGAAAATTATTTTTATTAGATATTTTATCCACAGATTATATATCTTCATAATTAAATCAGATACTGTTAACAGTGTAACAACAGACTGTATACAGTAAATTATTTAGCTAGTATTTAATTTCATAAATTAAAAAAAACAACAAATCTAATTCTCAAGGCTATCGCGTCAAAACTGAATTTCGGTATTAATTACCGATAGCCAACGGATAAACATATTTAAAAGATACAATCGCTGTATTTATCTTATAATCACTTAATTTATCCGTATATTTATAAAATTAAAGTATTTTATCGTATTCTAACGTACAAAATGCTTAAGATATCTCAGACCTTTTTAAATAAAAGATAATTTTAGTTTAACACGAGATAGAGAGAGAGAGAGAGAGAAAGAGAGAGGGACATTTCATATTTCGTTAGTAATGGTGGTATTGCTAAATTTGTGAGTTGACAACAAAAAAATTTAAGAATTTGCTGTTCCAATAGCATACTCCGAAAGATAAAAAAATATTAAATTTTGTAAAAGATTTATTCACAGCAAGACTCAAGGGAAAACACTCAAATAAAACGTGTTTCGTCTACTAATAGTCATTGCTGGCAACTAGGTCTTCCATAGCTGTTCCTACGCCCTAAAATACGACTTCTTAAACTTTGGTCTCGTGACCCAGTTCCTCGTGTTTTAGACGACCCCCTTTTTGAGGGCGTTCGTGTTTTAGTACTCATTATTGTACTTAGGGGATTAATAAAACTTGCGCGCTCTATAGTTAGGTATTGTGTTTTATTTCGACAATACACTTGTTCTGTACTAAAATTGTTTTTGTACTTTCAGGCTCGCAGCGCTGATGTACAGGGTAAGCAATGTTGTTTATATTTTTTGCCCGAAGCATTTTGAGTTTAAGTCTGTATACCTGCATCACAGCAGGGTAGATAAAGGAAACCTAGTGTTAATACACTCAGTTTTCCCACTTCTTCGCTAAATTCTGAAGGCATTATATTGAACGTGTTGCAGAACTCAACGCTACGACAATATCAGAGATTTCATCCTCTCGAGTGGGGATTGAACCACAACCACACAACCTGTCTGGTCACTGTCACACTTTGTGCCGCTTCTGTCCTCACAAAACTAATAACAAATTAATATTTTCGTTTTATCCAGTTGCATCAGGCGTGCCCGCCCAGCTCGGTGAGAACCCTTGGCTCGTCCATGTGCGTCTCTCCTACTTCTTCAATGACGGAATGTTGAAGAGTTGTGTGGGATCCCTGGTCAATAACTCCTGGGTGCTCACCTCCGCTAAGTGTGTCGACCAGTAAGTTTATCAGTATTTTATAATATATTTGTATAAAAATCAACGCCGCATTTTGTCTTGTTACTTGTGCGAAGAAATGATTATCAAAGTAATTTAATATACTTAAGTTCAATCAACTGTTTCGGAAAATATATAATATTCATTTTTTCCAGATTCCGTTTCGCGTGGCTTCGTTTCGCCGCCATCAACCCCATCTTCCCCGGCCTCGTGCTCGAGACCAGGACCGCGTTCGTCAATACCGACGACCAGATCGCGCTCATTAGCATCGACAGAGCTGTTGATTTCAGTGGTAAGTTTTATAGAAAAAAAAAAAACTCAAAAGAAAAATAAAAAACGGAACCTTTACAAAGTCAATATTATCATCACTTCATCTATATCATCACTTTGTCATCAATATTATCATCAGTATTTCCTGTACCAAGACCGTTTTTGTCAAGATTGCATTGCTGTATCTATTTGAAATAATATTAAATAGTCACGCGTATAGAGATCTTTTGGAGCATAAAAAGATATACTCGTAAGCTTAGCTCTTAGTTAAAGTTGAAAAGATAGAAAGAAAGATTTAAAAGATCATTTATAGAACATAAATACTCGTAAAGTATCAAGTTGAAATAACAAACAAACGAACCTCTAATTGGTGCAAAATGTACCATTTCAGTACAAAAAGAAACACAGAACTGTAAAATAAAACTCTGCAGTATTCAGTTTAACATCGATAACAGAAGATAGTTTAAATCATTATATGAAGTCGGACTATTAATTAAAGTTGTTTGAACAATTCAGCCGTTTTCGTTACAGATACATAGTTTTGTTTAGTTGTTAGCTTCGACCGCCCGTCATTAGATTGCAGGGCTTACTTAATTATATAACAAGCTAGCGACCCACCCGCGGCTTCGCTGCTCAAGCTTTTTGTTACATTATAGCCAAATTATACAAAATTTAGCCTATAAATATGCATATAAATATGCTGTAATTTTTTACTGTAAAGTTTTATCTATAATTAATGTAATGTAATTTAATCTTTGATTTATAATAGAGGCCGTTTGTTGTTGAATTTGTTGAGAATTTTTATATCTGTAATAGATATATGATATAATTAGCTATAAAAGTCCAAATTGGAATTTGCGTGACAATCTCTAATAAATATTTAAAAAAAGTGGACTATACAGTGGATATAAGTGGAATAAAGAGTGAGAGCTGGGAGTGAGTGTTTTGTTCATCCTTATCAATATATTAATTTGTTTACTTTCTACATAATATAATGATACAGCTGCCGTATTTTTTTTTAAAAACACATTTTTTTTATACTTAAATTAATTTTATTAAATAAACATATGTTTTAAGTAATTATACCTTGTAATACAGACAACATCTCCCCCGTCGCCCTGCCCGGAGACAATGAAGTTCCAGCTTCGGCTAAATTCTGCGGATACAGCCCTGAAAGCGATGGTATGTATTGTTGTTATTTTTATATTAACTCTTCCATCTGTAACAATAGTACAAGGAATCTTAAATTTAGTACTATATACTGCAATTGGTAAAAATTTTGGGCGATTTCGGAAATACAAGTATCTCGGTGCTTGGTTAAACAAAGTATGATCTATCGAAGTAATCGAAGAAATCAGAATCCAGATAGAAATTGCTCGTACTTCTTTCAAGAAAATAAGAAAAGTCTTGTGCTGCCGACGAGTATAAGGTCTACATTCAAAATAGTGAAATGAAACCAACTTCACGCTGTATCACGCATACAGCAGTGTTCCCCACCGAATTTTTCGAGACATTGCATGTTGATTGGCGAAACTCAACACTGCGAACATAAACATAATTTTAATTCATTAGATAATTGTAAATTTAAATGAAACACTTAAAATTGAGACTTGTATAGTAAATTTACTTAGTTGAAAATTTGAAACTCACTGAGTGAAGCTTATTTTGAAACTTTGTAATACAAATGTGTAACAACGCTACTGCAGATGAGAGTGCATGGATACTGGAATGGAGACAACTTCGTACGAGATAAACTTATTACGTGCACTTAAGTGATATTTATTATTAGCACTGTGTATTCATAATTAGATAAATTTATTTTTATTTTCGGATATTAAGAAATATACTGTTTTAACGAACTTAAAAATAGGGGTTTATTAAAAATATACATATTTTAAATCTTCTGTTATTTATTTTTGCATATATTTTCAGTCCTCGTCGACGAAGAATTGGCTTGCTCTGAGCTCTCCTTGGAATCTGACGCGAGCGGCAACATCATCGGTGTTGGTGCAGCAGTCTCACCTGTAAGTATTTATTTTTATTTTTAACTTCCCAATGTGTTCCGCACATAGCGGGAATGGAACCAGAGAACATGGTTTCTGAGACACTCCGTTGTCGATTAAGGCTTTACTAGGAAATGAAAACATTTCCTTGCCCCTAGTGGGAAACGAGCCCGCTACTGTCGCGTTTATATTTTTATGTTTACGTATCGACGGCCTCACATAACTGTTTTTATACTAATTAAAAAATATAAAATAGCGAAACTACATAAAAACCTCGAAAGTTTTAATATCATAAATGAAAAATATAATTTTCTATAAAAATAACGTACAATGTATTTATTTGTTATCAGAAATTTTAAATTAAAAAAAATACAAATAATATTTTCTCATATTTTATTAAAAAGTATTTTAATATTTTATTAATAATATTTTGTATTGCAGCTTGACCTCGGAGCTCCTCTCGTAAAGGACGGAGTTCAAATCGGAGTCCTCGTCGACGTTAACGATAACGGCGCTGGTATGATCTCATTGTTTTCATCAATATTTTTCACTATTTTCACCTATATTTTTTTAACTTCCTGCTGTATCCGACACATAGCAGGGTAGGTAGATGGGACGTGAGAACCTAGTGTTAAGACATTCCATCCCCATAGGCTTTCCGTGTTGAGTGGAGGAACTCAAGGTCGTGGTATGCCCGGTTACCAGAGCTAGGCAATGAATATATATTTTTTTTTCTCGTGGAGTGTTAATCGAACCTACGACGCGACAGGCAATTACAGCCACACGCTTGTGCACCTGCGTCACGCCGACCTCAATATTATCTTCAATATTAAATAGCTTCTATTTATGAAAGCAGACACTAAACAGTAAATAAGCTGTTCGATTTGTGTAACAACCACGTATATGTTGGTCCCCAATAACTGTGATGAATGGGGGGTGTAATTGACTTCGACTAATAATTATCTTTACTTATTTAGAAAATTATTAATAGAAAATTAATTATATTTAGTCAATTATATAGAGAAATTATTTATTATTTAAATGCGAAATTCAAAACATTCTTACACTATCGGACAGGGACAATATACGGTGATTGTGGGTTCGATTCCCATTAAGACGAATTGTAATTACTTTGTGCATTTCCTAGTTTTAGTAATAAGTAAAGAGCGGCGTTGAGTTCCGTAGGCTTTGATACTAAAGTATTTAAGTAAAATATATGTAGTACTTTGCAATATGACTAAAATGCTGAAGCTTTAAAATATAACTTTAAATATTTTCTATACAAAATGTTTTTTTTTATTTCATTTCAGTGTTCGTGAACCCCGCCAGGTACAGTGCTTGGATCGACATGGTGTCCTCGTCCACCTTGTAGGTTTCATACATAATGTGACCTAACACTATATTATGTATATGTTTTTTAAGTAAATAATATAAATTCCATTACAATCTGTCTTTTAATTAAATTATATTTTGTCAATAAAATTCCCTTTTTTAGTAACCTTTTTGTTTTGGTTGGTTTGAACCCATTAGTTTTTACGTTCTAGTACCCGCTTTTCTAGTACCAATCAAATCATTAACACACAAGAAATTAAGTAGCTTTTTAAATAAATTTATATTTATTAAGGCAATAATTTACTTACTTTTTATGCATTGTTTAAAAAAATGTTAGAACTAACATTTTTAAATTAGTTTTATTAGCGTTATTCTTTATTATTTTTTAAATTTTGATCGCAATAGAAGCAGGTACATTTCGCCACGACGTCATAAAATTAAAATTAATTTCTTTTTATTCCATTTAATCATGTAATACATATTTTGAAACAAATAAATAATATTTAAAATTAAAATAGCTAAGAAAATAACTTTTAAAACGTTATTTCGTCCACTATGAGTAAGATCCAGTATTTGTACAGAATGCTGTACATATTGGTACATTGGATAGTTGTGAAATCGTTAACACACCTATTACTCGAGTATTTAACGATTTGTGTCACACGTTTATTTTTGATATTTCAATATATACATAGTACTACTGGACCCGAACGCGGCTACGCCCGCTTGAACTATACGAATATTTATTAAATATATTTATGAAATTATTTTTAGTTTCAATAGAGAGATGCGTTAAGCAAGCTCTTTTTGCGTGACGTTTTCTAACAATAAACTTTGCAAATCGTTTCTTAGCAACGGTTGCTTAGCGATGGTTGTTATTAAAGAGGAAGAAGAGTAAGTAGGGTTAAGACACTCCATATCTGACAAACTGCACAATTTTCGAGGCAAGACTTTGATATGATAGTTTGTACAAGAAAGAGGTTATTAACTAAGTACAATACAAGCGGACGCTTTTTGGAGATCATGAAATATTATATATTTATTGATATTTGAAGACAGTTTCCTCTTATTTTCTTTGTGTGATACGCGGTAAGAAAATGAAACCTTAAAAATGAATTCAATTTAGTTTATTTAGTAACTTAATAATCTAGTAATTTCTTTGTACGTAATCTTTAAATAAAATTAGTGAGCAACTGAAGCCTTTATTTTTGAATAAATATATTCCCCGCTTTTGGATCATAACAATACTAGGTATATTAAACTTTTGCTTTTGATTAATAAACCAAGATTAACTTCAAAAATCACCCGATTAAGTGCGAGCCGGACTGAAGTCTCCCATCGAGGGTTCCGTGCAAATGTTTATGATTATAGGATTTGTAGGTCAACGGGATGTGTAACTTATAAAAGATTAATTTTTATTTTTCTGTAATAAAAAATACAAGATTCTTACTTTCGAGTTTTTCTTTTATTATTACAGCAAGTCTCTTCTTCCCAAATTTAAAAAAAATATTTAAATGATATGTTTTTATTACACCGTGATTAAAGTTGAGAAATTTTAATTAGCTAATGTCCTCATTTTGTTTATTTTTTAAAATTAAGCTTGTAATAACTTTTCTACAAATATTTCCTTCTTGGATTTTTTTCTTCGTTTTTTGTAAGGTTTCATATCATGCCGAATTTCATTACTGTAGAGACTTTTCAGAGGAAGTATCCCATAGGTTTTGATTACGCGAAGAATGTTTTCATTGAGAAGATTGGAGAAACTGTATAACAATTTAAATTATCAAATTAAGAAGATTATAAAACTAATATGCAAAATTAACATAACTAACTAGATATATGTATGTTGGTACATATTTAGATAAATATAAACTTGAAAGTGGTGACCCACTGACTGGTTGCGACACGCGTCAATGGCCGGCCGGCCACCATCCGGTTAGTGGTGGGCTCGTTTCTTATTTTTTCACTAGCTCTAGCCTGTGACTTCGCTGGCGGGTTAAAAAATCAGGTTCACGGCGTATCCCGGCGTATCCCGAACTTAGTGTTAAGACACTCTTTTCAGAGCGAAGAAATTAAAATATTGAGAAATAGGTATCGGACCCACAATCGTCGCATTACAGTTACTCCGTTGTGCTGCCACCTGCTGCCCGCTGGGAGTGGTTGAGTGGAAATAACTAACTAGTGAAAAATAATTATTGTGTATGCCAAATTCTAATTCCCCAAAAATCTTTGGGAACATTGAGGCACTTCGAACCGATGAACGTTGTACAACATAGCTTGCCTCCATAAATAATATATTTCTATTTCATTTTCTAACATAAAAAAAATCGATTCTAATCAGTTCTTGAGGGAACTGAGTAGAGCGCGCGCAAACAAACTCCTCAGCTTCATATTAGTATAGATATTGCCCTTGCAAAATGCGTGTTTATAGTATTTACTATTACTACATCACTACAAAGTAAAACTTGTGTAAGATGTTCAACTTGAGAGCATACCGAAAAGACATGGTGATAAAATACTACGTTTACCACTTAGAGACTGATGGAGTCTCCTTTTTTTTACGAAACAGGAGAATAACGATATAGTTTATTGAGCTTCACGCTGCTTAACGCACAAAGCAGGGTAGGTAGAGAGAGCTGGGAACCTACTGTTGAGACATTCCGTTCTCATTAAAATATTTCCTTTCGTTATTTTCCGCCGAATGTTTGAAATTGTGTCTCTAACTCCCTTCCTACAAAACACTTCAATACCCCCAGAATTCAGCGGAAAGGGGGAAGCAGAAGTAATGGGAACGGAGTGCCTTATTACAAAGTTCCCGGATACCCTCCGCCTGCCCTCTAATGTGTAAAATTGTAATTAAAAAAAATTAATAATTTATTCCTAATTACCAAATCGACATGCAATAATACAGTAACGGTCGTTAAATGAACCTATCGCAATATACGTAATATGTATGAATGTATAACAGCTTAGGATTTTACGTAAAGCACCCACCACGCCAACATTGACCTACATGGGTTACCAAATGGCTTACATATGATTTGGAAGCCATTTTTTTACTTATATAACATATCTTCATATAGCTAGCTAGTAACCAGGTCAGACTATTTGAGGTTTCGCCATAAATTAATTTGAAATATGATAAATGCAATTGAGTAAACATATAAAATAAAAGAAAAACATGCGATTGTAAACGCGACAGGTAGTGGGTTCGATGCCCGATCGGGTAAATGAAATATTTTATATTTTTTTTTCCCCAAAAGAACGAATATTTTGACAATAAGTTGCGTGATGTAAAGAAAAATATTACTTTAAATTTATTTTTATCATGAATTTTACCCACTTAAATCAAATTTTAAAATATATATCCATTTTATATTGAAAAATGTACAGGACAAAATATATTAGTATTCTTTTGCAACATTTTTCACTGTAAGGAAAATGCTGGAGATATTCTCACGAAAATGTGTCACGAATATGAAAAGAAATAGCTGCCTGGTGTGGTGGACTATTTAAAAATAATATATCAACTTCCTTTTACATATATCAAATTGAATTATATTGTGAAATAGAATAATCAGCTCTCTGTTATCGGAAGTGTTGCTTTTTTCCGCCCATTTTTAAATATTGTGTTTTTTTAGCTTCACAGTGTATCCCGCAAACACAGTAGTGTAGGCTTAGGAAACCTACTGGTAGGGATTTTAGTAGTATTTAACGGGAGATAAATGAAATCACGTTGCTCTCTTTACACTCGTTACAAAAGAAGAGACGCTTTATTGCATAGACAACCGGAAACTTCACAGATTACGCGCAGGGTGGATCGAAATGTAATAACGAATGGATGATTCGGCGTTTTGCGTAAACATATCCCCGCGCGTTGAAGTCTCTCTTTCAACCAGATTCTTCTCCGTCAGAATAAGCAGGTAATGGGCAGATTTTACTGAATGATCTGCGAAGGATACCACTGGACGTCCGTACGTCGGCAACTCGGATGACTCCATCTGGGCTAGGATGCACAGCAATCACTCGACCCATCTTCCATTTTAAGGGGGGTAAATTATCTTCTTTTAGAAGCACCAATGAATTGAGCTGTAGCAAACCCTTACATGATCTCCATTTAGTTCTGACCTGCAGTTCTGAGATGTACTCCTTGTTCCACCGAGCCCAAAAATGTTGTCTTAGCTGCTCGATGCGTTGAAATCGGGTTAAGGAAGATATGGAGAAGTCCATTAAATTATTTGATGGCAACGAAGTCAAGGGACGCCCAATCAAAAAATGACTAGGTGTTAATGGCATTAAATCTTCAGGATTTGATGACATCGGCGTCAGTGGTCTGGAGTTTAAAAAAGCGCAAGACCAGCAAAATGAGGAGAATAAGGCGGAATGAAGTGGAATTTAATACCTTCCTTTGCCATTCCTTCAGTAATTGAATCACAGCTTGATCTAAGAAATTTCGAGAGGTCATTGTACGCACCAACAAACGCAGTACCGTTATCGGAGTGTATATTAATGGGTTTACCTATGCGTGCAATAAACCTTCTTAATGCTAAGATAACACTATTACTGGATAAATCACCTACTAATTCAAGGTAAATTGATTTTGTTGTAAAGCAAACTAAAATCGCAATGTAAACCTTAACTAACTTAGAACCTCGGCCCCGACGAACCACTGATTGAATCGGACCCTCATAATCCAACCCTATATTTTGAAAGGGAAAACTCGCTAGAAGCCGCTGCTGTGGTAAATAACCCATTGTGGGAGTAATAGTATCTCCCTTCATCCGACAACAACCTATACATTTAAGGTAACACTTTTTAGCTAAATTTCTACCTCGGATTGGCCAATATGTGGCTCTGATAGATGACAATAACAGTTGAGGGCCAGCATGAAATAGTCTTTTGTGTTCATATTCAAACAGTAGTTAAGTGAACCGATGATTTGAATGAAGTAAAATCGGATGCTTCTTATCGTAATTAAAATTAGAATTGTGGAGTCGGCCTCCAACACGCATAGTACTTTGATCGTCCAAAAATACTTTAAATTTGTGGAGCTGACTTTTCTTAGGTATCTCAGTTTTATTTAGCCACATCGTAAATTCACTAAAAGATCCATTTTGAGAAGTGCGAATTATAACATTTAAAGCTCTTTGCAGTTCATCAACAGTTAAAACACCAGTGTGTAGTAAATTTCTACATTTCCAGTCAATAAAACGCAAAATGAAAACTATGGCACGTTTTAAGAATTAAAAAATTTGAAAAAGCATTAAAATTTATTATTCCGTTAAACTCATTTTTTAAATTACATTTAACTAATGTAGAGATACATTTCATTTAATTTCAGGTAACGTAATATCGTCTGATTATGAAAATTTAGATGGCCAAGATGAAATATCATGTATTAAAAAACTTGGTCCCGACCACCATTCTGTTAAAGAACCGATTGTTTCAATATCTACTCCACGCAAAATATAATCTGCCGGGTTTTGACCAGAGGGGACGTGTCTCCAATCACCATTTCCGGTCTTATCTAAAATTTCTGCAACTCTGTTGCGAACAGAAGGCTGAAGTTTCGACCGACTTCGACGAGACCTTAACCTTCTCATAATTGCGTACTCCTACTAAGGTGCCACAAAGTTCAAGTCTTGGACAACGTTCCGAGTAGAACGTTGTCAGTAATAGAATTCAAAATGCAAATGTTGACTATTTGCTTTAAAGTTATCATTCATTGACGTTATTGACACGACGGCTCGTTTATTAATAGTGGACAATGTATTATTAATTCCCACGATTGTGATGCTTACAGTAGAAGCAGATAAACCTAATTTCTCGTAGAACTCCTCAGTCATGAGTACGTCGTGTGACGTACTGCCACTGTCAAGAAGAGCGCGGGCTGTGTGTAACGTTTGATTCTTACCTACCACTTTTATTATGCCGTTGAAAGCAAAATGTCGCCTTGTTTAACATGTGCAGATAACGATAAGCTCGGACCATGCGTTAAAGTAGTGGATCCATTTGCACCACTGTCTTTGTCGTTATTGTTCACGGTGGCCTCAGGAGCTGACGCGGGTTTAGATTTGAAGTGTTCTGTAACATGAACAAGCGTGTGGTGCTTACGTCGACATATTTTACATCCTGCCTTTTTACAGTTATTAGAATAATGACCTGAAGAAAAACAGTTAAAACATACTTTATAACTTGGCAAAATTTGCCAGCGAGCTTCACTAGTCATTGCTAAAAAATGAGGACAAACGCTTAATTTATGGTCACCGTTACACCTTTGACATAATTTAGATTTAATATAAATGGAATTTAATTTAGAATTAATATCAGTTGCTTTATATTTATTATTTCCATCTTGTATAATCATTGTTTTAACTTTTACATTCTTAGCATTTGTATGACTAAAGACAGACGGATTCGAAAGTTCTAAAGTTTCTATTAAATCAGCTCGTTCTCTGAGAAAATTAAAAAAAGTCGAAAACAATATTTTACAATTTTTATCAAGACGGCCTTTACATTCCTCCCATTCACGGAACGTTTTACTGTCTAACTTTTGTGTAATAATGTAAATGAGAAGAGTATTCCATTGCTTAACAGGTTCGCCTAATGAGTAAGCGCTTAAGCGCTCAATTTTTTATTAATTTGATCAATTAAATTCTTTAAAATGACTGATGACTCTTTACGAATTGAGTCTATATTAAACAATGTTTTGAAACTTGGTGTTGAACTAACAAATGCTTGTAGTCGAATCGATCACAAAGGAGTTTCCATGCTAGCAAATAGTTAGCGGCCGAAAACTGAATCGAGTTAACTACCACAGCAGCGGATCCCTCAAGCGAACACCCTAAATAATGAAATTTATTAATATTATTCATTTCATCGTTACAATGAATAAGGCTTTCGAATGTATCACGAAACGCTAACCAGTTTGTATAAGACCTACTAAATTTAGGAAGTTGTATAGTTGGTAGCTTTACGCATTTAATATTTGAATGTACACTCACTTCGCTATCTTGATCTCTTTTCTTATAATCCGCCAGAATTTGTTGAGCTAACGATAGTGATTTATAATAAAGAGATTCGAACTCGCTACGTTTCGCTAACTGACTGTCTATATTGTCAGTACTACACTCCAGTAATAATTGCACTTCGTCATATTGTTCGTAAATAGCCTCGAGTCTACACAAACGCAATGTAATAATGAATGAATGATCCGGCGTTTTGCGTGAACACCAATGATTAAGTATTTTATTTTGAACCAAATTCTGAAGGATTTTGGCGTTGTGTTGCGGAACTCAACGCCGCGCTTTGCTTGGACACGAGAGCAAAGAAATGAAAATATTGAATGTTTTAGTACCTCGAGTGGTGATCGACCCGACAATCTGTCGCGTTCTCATGATGGTGCTCCTGCATCACGCCATTATTAGTCACACTTCCTTAGTGAAATAACTTGACTTGAAGAGATCTTAGACAAAAATATACTTATATTAAAAATTGTCTTATTTGACGCCATGTTTAAATATTGTACTAGATTGTATCTGGGGATTCGCCCGCTTGGTTCAATGGCAATAAGTAAGCAGTTGTATGTGAAACTTGTCCGAAGTAACTGAGAGCGCAGGTGGATTACATAGAAACATTTAACGTAATATAGCCTAATCTTCCCCGATAACTAGACCGTGAGAGTTCCTGAAACAATAACAATAAATATACCTAGATTTTTTTTATTTTCACGCATGTCCCAACTAGACAACTGCGCAACGGTTGTTTCTTTTCTTTATAAAATTGCCGTGTCTCTTGCATAGTGCAAGTGGATCGTGAGAACCTTTATTGAAATATTCATTGATAAGCGGGGAATTTATCGGTTTTCTTTAAAGCCCTCGATTACTTAAATAGGAGAAATATTAATATTTTGAAATATATGTAAACATTTCATAAGAGAATTAAAGCCACAATCATTACTCTTACAGAACTAGTATCGCAGTGTCCCAATATTGATATAATTTAAAAAAAAGATTCAAAGCAGATTATATACCTACTCGTAGATTAAAATTTATAGTTGACAAGAATACCAATAATCATATTTTTACCTTCTATTACTTGTATAAAGTCTTTAAAGGGTATTTTTAGTTTATATTCAATGTACAGATTTTATCCCCCTTACAGTTTTATTATATATATATAGACTAGCGGACGCGCGCAGCTTCGCTCGCGTATTTAGGGGTGAATTCTAATAACCCATGAAACATGTGTTCGATTAAATATTTTTAAGAGTCTATTAGATTAGATTTCAAATTTTATAAAAATCGGTTGCGATTTAAAGATTTTTCCATACAAACTTTCAACCCCTTATTTGTACCCTTAGGGTGTGAATTCTAGAAAACCATGAAACACTTGTTCAATTAAATATTTTTAAGAGTCTAAATATTAAATTTTATAAAAATCGGTGGCGATTTAAGAATTTTTCCATACAAACTTTCAACCCTTTATTTGCACCCTTAGAGGGAGAATTCTAGAAAACGATGAAACACGTGTTCAATTAAATACTTTTAAAAATCTAAATTTCAAATTTTATAAAAATCGGTGCCGATTTAAATTTTTTTCCATACAAACTTTGAACCCCTATTTTACCCCTTTAGGGTTAAAATTTTTCAAAATCCCTTCTTAGTGGATGTCCAGATTATGAAAGCAAACATCTGTCCAAATTTCATGTTTCTACGCACAGCGGTTACGGCTGTGTGTGCGTCTTACCTCAGTCAGTGAGGACAAGTCCTTTTATATATATAGATTATCCTCGTAATAAGACCAGTCGATAGGGACACAAACGTGTGACTGTAAGCGCTACATGTTGTGAATTCCATTCACACTCGGAAAAATGGAATATTTAGTATTTTCATTTCCTCACTTTGATAACGAGGCACAGCAAAGTGTTGAGTTCCGCCACTCAATATCCAGAATTCGACAGAGAATGAAAACCGAAAATCTCTTAATGGCAACGCAACGCAATACTAGGTTTCCAGATTCGTTCTGCTTATCCTGTTATGTGCGGGATTCAGCGTGAAACAAAAAAAAACCTCTTAATTATTTAATTAAGGTGGAAAGCGTGCAGCCGTCGGTTTGTCCGGTCGGTCGAATCATGGATGACTGTTCAATTAGTTAAAGTAATTCGACAACTAGTTCTCCAAAAATCGCATCGTTCTAGCATCTAACAATCTCGTAACTTTCTCTGTTACAGCACCGCAGTTGCGCGTGTTTTGTTAACACATTCGACGGTGCGCGCGCGTCTGACGGTCGGATCTAACTATTATTAGTTTTAAAATATATTTTTCGTGAAATACATAAATGAAGTTAATTCTAAATTAAAAATATTTAAACGACGATTTACATTTTATAATTTGTTTTTTATTTTGAATTAAGAATTAGGATAAATGATTCGATATCGTAGTCTGTAAAAATAGAAAAAAAAAAAACAAAAAAGACGCGGCAATTTCATTTGATGAATATGTCGCAATAAAAAGTATCAAACTGAACTAAAGAATAAAAATAAAAAACTTTCTTTTGAATTATAATGTGAATAATGAAAATGTTTGGATTCAAAAATAATTTAACTCAAACAGTGATTTTCCTTGTATGGATTTTACAATATTATGCATTTGGCAGTGATATATTAAAATATATTTTAATAAGTTTAATAAGTGTTAGTGTAATATTATGTTTTCTAATGTACGACTATGACTATTGGAGAGATAGAGGAGTGTTCTCTCCGCCAGCTCTGCCTGTTGTCGGGCATATAGGATCGGTGGTCGCGGGTAAAGAACAAGGCGGCGTTTGCTTACAAAAGATATACGATAAGTACAAGGATAAAAAGTTCTTAGGTACGTTGATTTTTATATTTTTAGTGTTTATTATTGTTTAAATGTTACATATTAAAATTAATGGGAATGGAAGTGTCTAAATGAGTACGGAGTGTCTTAACACTAGCTTCCCAAGTTATTTTTGCCTACCTTCTTATTTGCGGGGCACAATGATAATAAAAAATATATAAAATTGTAAGTGAGATGCAACTTAAAAAATCTACATTTTAATTGAAAACAAATAATTAAAAGATATAAATTCGAGATACCGTAAAATACTTAACACGTCTGGTTATCTCTTAAGGGTCGGGTACCCTATTAGAGAGATAGCCATGATTACAAAATCTTGGTGCAGTTCTGGTTTAACGACGCTTATCAGATAGCGGTGATAATTGGAGGACCGTCCTTGACTCCAACATTCCTGAGGGAAAGGGGAAATATCTCGATTTTCGTAGTATTTATCAGTGTTTTCTGTTCTAAGTTTATTTAGTTAGTACGTATTATTGCTTAGATAAGAACCTGTCCGTTAATCTTAATTTTAATGTATTATGCATGTATCAGAGTAAGTAGAAATAACGTAGTGTTAAGACAGTCAGTTCTACACTTTCCGCCTAATTTTCGGGATATTGAGTTTTGAGTTGCGGAACTCAACAAATTGCGGGTTCGAGTTGAGCCGCTACCTGCCAGGATGGCCTCAATAAAATGTATTATTTAGCTAAGTATATATTAAAATAAACGAATAATAAAGTTATAGTAATAATAAATTAGACTTTATAATGTAATAAGTGCTTCGTAGTGCAGTTAGGTCGGCCTCAATAGCAAATAGCAATAACAGTTTGTGTAATTGAGAGAATTATACTATATTCTAATGTTGAATAGAAGTTCATGTTGTAGAATTAAACGATTTTTATTTGTAACTACAAAATAGAGATCGTTGTGGTGCAGTGGTACAGTTTCTGAGTGTAATTACGATGTTTGTGGGTTCAATTTTCACTTAGGGGAATACTTGGGTCTGATCAGATAAAACGCGTTATTGGTACTTAACACAGAGCTTCTTCAGATTGAGTGGAAAGTGTAGAAGGGAGTGTTTTTACAACTCCAATATACATTAATGTCAGAGATTTGATAAGCTATATAGTGGGTTCTATTCAGATCTGGGAGAACTAAATTCCATGGAGAAAGACCAGATTCTGTTTGCCTAGTCTACGCATACGCATGTGGAAGAGATGTAGGTTCAATTCTTAAAATTCCTGTCCAAATATGTAATTAATTCCTAGACCCCAAGACTCACTTAAATAAAATAAGCTTGCACTTAATTCTCTTAACATTAGATATCATCTGCTTTGTGTGGTTTTCAGTGTGAAATTAAAAAACCCTGCTATATGAGGGATACAGCGTGAAGCTGAAAAAAAAGAAAAAAACGAATACTTATAAAAATACTATAATCACTTACAGGTATACACCAGTTCTACCGGCGTACACTCGTCATATGCGATCCTGAACTTATAAAACGAGTCTGCGTAAACGACTTCATGTATTTCACGGACAGGGGCTTCTTCTTCGATAAGGAGCTGGACCCCTTGGCTGAATCTGTTTTATATTTACAAGGAAACGAATGGAAACGACTGAGGGCGAAGATATCGCCGATATTTTCGTGAGTATATATTTTTTATATTTATATTTCCATCAACAAAGAGTTTTGTATTTTGTAATTACTTCGCTCTGTTGCCTACAACTGAGCGGGATAATTTCAACTCTCTCTGCTCGCTCGGCCTTTGCGGCCCGACTATGTGTTTGGAAATACAAATATGCAGTTTACTCTTTCGAGTTCAACGTAGTCCTTAATGAGCCCGTTCCGCTCGAACGGAGTGTTTTAACACTAGGTTCCCAATCCTCGTTTCCACGAGTGTGGATTAAACAGATGACCATCGCCCTTATCACGTGACGACGCGACGGCCTGAATAATTTTTACTACTCAATAAATTTTATTCTCTTTAAATTATATTTAAATGTTAATTATATTTTACTGTCAAGTAAGTGCATTAAAATTTCAATAGTTCAATTTATTAGAAGAAAACATATAATGCAAATATAGGAAATATTATTTCACCACTTCCTCTTTGCATTATATCATTACTTAATACTTATATAATTAAATATGCTTCACGCCGTAATCACATCTGAAACAGTGTAGTGCCAGCGGTTAAACGTGATAAAGCGCGGCGTTGAGTTCTGCCATAAAAAGCGTTATGCGGGAACAGAAGAAATAATATAATTAGTTATTTAGTATAAGTTTCTAATCTAATATAATTTATTTGCTTTAGTTGAAAAATGCAATTTAATACATAATTAATGTCTGAATAGCATTCAGGCCGTTGAACGACACTGTTTAGTACAAAGAGTAGGCTGCTAATTGAATAGCTTTTTAGGCTACTTGGCTTTCTCATACGAGGTACCTGAATACTAATAGGTAAAATTGTTTTGTTATTTTGTAAGCAGAGGGAACTTAGAGACCTAGTGTTAAGACTCCACTTTCCCCCGAATTCTGGAGTCATTGCATTTTGAGTTCCACTCAACTACGCTTTGCCTCGTTATTAGAGCGAAGAAATGCAAATATGAAATATTTAATTTCCTCGAGTGGAAATTGAATCCACAAACTGCCGCGTTTACACCACCCACACACCCTTACGACCTCAAATTGAGATAGCGGTAGGCAGAGGGAACCTAATGTTAAGACATTACTTTCCCCAGTTTTCACCGATATTCCAGGCACTGCGTGTTGAGTGGTGGAACTCAACGCCGCAAAAGATGTTATTTCATGTTATTGTAATGTTTTGCGGCGTTAAGTTCCGGCGGCACGCACGAAACGTAACAATCAAAGAACTGAAGTAAAATTTAATATGTCTAAATTAGCGTCTCAAGACTTTCATAATACATATTATATTGATCTTATAAACCGGGAGTCATGTCACGTTGCTGTTAACTAATTGGAATTACGAGAGCTTGCCAGGCCGCAGGCAAAATCTAGATAATTAATGTACTTTATAATTATTCAGTAGAATGTTAGCCGCACTCAGAGACGCTAATTATCTTTATAACTTATATTGTAACTAAGTAATATTGTATAAGGATATCAATAGCAAGTGAATGGTGATTTTAACATCTTCCCTCCATACAGGTATATACCTAATTAATATGTTTTTTTTTCTAATTCCAGACCTATCAAATTAAAAGGCATGCTACCATTATTAGAAAGCACTGCAAACAAATTCGTTTTACACGTACAAAATATGTTTCCCAACACAAACACCAAGAAAACTATCCAAGAGGAAGACGTAACAAACGAACGGACAGACATTTTGAAAGAAAATAGTATGGAAGTAGATTCAGATGAACTTATAGGAGGTTATACTGCGGACGCGATAGTGCCGTGCGCGTTCGGAGTCAAGAGTCATGTCATGGACAACCCTAAGGATCCCTTTGCGGTCGCTTTGGGCGCCTTTTACGAATTATCGTTCTCCAATATATTTGAAAAGTAAGTATTTGTTTTTGTTAGTGTATGATTTTTTTTTAGTTTCACGCTGTATCCATCATATAGTATGGTAGGCAGAATTAACCTTGGGAGCCTAATGTTAAGACACTTCAGTTTCCTAATTACTGCCAAATTCTAGAGATATTGCGTGTTGAGTAGCAGGCACTTCAAGCGCACCAGACTGAAGAAATGAAATATTTCATATGTCATATTTTCATTTCTTCGAGAGGGAATTGAACCCATTGACGTCAAGTGTCGGTGCATGGCTGATCTCGAAATATATAAAAATATTATTTTTGATGTACCTACATATATATGTTGTGAATACATAACAACTTTGATATAAAATATTTTACCTACACTTGAACATGTATTCACTGATTTTTTTGCTTCTCAGCAAGAATCGAGTTCCTAATTTTAATTGGACTTTTGCTTCTAAAATCTAAACAAACATTAAGTTATTTTTATTTCATCACATATATTAGAGGTTTCCTATTTACACAATAGCATTTAATAACTCTATTGCACACAAAATACATAATAAACGTATAAATTATAACATTTAATAACTTAAATCCTTTTAGATTTCGATAGTCGATTACAAATCCATAATTACGTTTCTTAATACGAGTTTATTTTTTCTTTGCTATATATCTATCTATATTTTGATGCGTGAAGAAAAAAGCTTTTTGTTTCATCTTCATGCTGTATGTATTCTGCATACAGCAGTATAGGCAGAGGGAACCTAGTGTTAATACACTCCGATCCACCTTTTCGCCGAATTTTCGAGGCATTTGGAAATAAACACCGCGCTTTACCTCGCTATCGAAGAGCAAAGAAATGAAAATATTCATTAATAATAATTTATTCATCTGCAGTGACATGTTTGTGCCTAATTTCATTTCATGTCCCCAATAATTATTTTTTTCATATATCTATTATGTAGAGAAATTTATGTATTACAATCTTTTATAAAGATGTTTCAGATGTTGGTGTTTATTTTTCCAGAACAATGCGCCACCTGTGGCCGGCGTTTGTGCTATTTTTCAAAATGAGGATAATTCCAAAGAAAACTCACGACTTTTTCTATAATATAGTGTCTAATGTCATCAAGGACAGAGAGAATGGTGAGTTTATAAGATCTAGTACGTAATTTTATTTTCCTCATATCTAAATATATTTCTTTATGTGTAAAGTTCAACTAGTCAAGAGTTAAACAATAAAGATATGCTAGATAGAATAAATTGTAATATAAATAAAATCAATAGACTGAGGTGGCCCAAAGGCACAAGCATGTGTCGGTTAACGCGATAGGTTGTAGCGTCGATTCCCAGTCGAGGAAATTAAATGAGTAAACTTTTTATTTGCCTCGACATCAGAGCGAAGAAGTGAAAATATAAATTTAAATAAATATTTATATTTTTCGTGTAGGGATCGAACCCATAACTTGTGTCGTTTCGTGACTACTCCATTGCCATATTATTTTAACTAAGCAATATATTAAAATATTTTTAGTTATTACGTAAATAAAATACATATTAAATTATTATATTAAATATGTAATACGTATAGCGATGATTAAAATTAATTGTATTCATGAAATATTGCAATGAAGAGTGTGTTAATTTGACTGTATTACATTTTAATTTAAAAAAATTGTTTTACAGACCTAATTATTTAGTCATTTATATTAATTTAAACTTATCACGCTTTTTTCACATAGCAAGGTACTTAGGTACAAGGTAGCAAGGGAGAGGGAACTTAGTGCTAGGTCTCTCCGTTCCTCGTCCCTCCCCACCACCTAACATGCCTATTTTTACCTTCTATGAGTCTCTACTAGACTAACTGTAAAATACGAGAATGGGGAAATGGAAAAAAATCACTGAAGCGCGAGTTGGACTCATCTATCGAAGGTTCCGTACTCTTGGTTACGATTTAAATGCATAAATATGCGCTCGTGATTGCGATCTGCGTTTCAAGGGACTGCAGATACGGCCTATCTTTTGAAATATGGTCTTGAAAGACGGACAAACAGCCAAAGCGATACTACTATCCTAAAAACGGAATTGAAAACAATTCCAAGTGTTTTCAGCTTCGGATTCAGATATATCGTCTACGATTTGTAACGGTGTCGAGCAACAAATAGCTCGGTGTGCGGACGTCGAATGTAATGAGAGTAATCAAGTGCTTCCACTTTATATCATTGGTGTCGATCGTGTTTTTGTTATTGTTTTTTAAATCAGGATTTTATATATTTATAAAAAAATTGGGGCCATTCGTGGCTTCGGGAAGCAAGGGTGTGATTGTAAACGCGACAGGTTGTAGGGTCGATTGCCACTCGAAGGAATTAATTATTTAATATTTTCATTTCATCGCTCTGGTGTCGAGACAAGAGCGCGGTATTTAATTCCGTAACTCGACGCAATGACTCCAAAAATTCGGCGGAAATTGGGGAGCGGAGTGTCTTAACACTAGGTTCCCTACCTTGCTAAATGCGGGATCCAGTGTGAACCTCAAAAAAAACCGCCTCTTCTGTTTCCGTATATAGCAGAGTAGGCAGTAAGAAACCATTGTTAAGACATTTCATCCTCGACTTTCCAATCGAATTCAAGTTAATTTACAGAACTCAACGCCGCGCTTTGCCTCATTGCTATTTACCTGCCGACTGGAAATCGAAACCACTTCCTGTCGCGTTTATAGTCTCACGCTTGTGCTTCTGCGCCATAGCTATCATATGCTGTCCCATTACAGGCAGAAAATACAGAAAAATAGTAATTTAATTCAACCCCCCCATTTTCCTTTCCATGCACCATAGTATCTTTCACAAAGTAGGATATTGAGTCGAACAAGCGAGTGTATAATTGAGTAACGCAATTACGTTTCGCAATCAAGCCCCGTGCCTTGTCTCGTGCGATCTGAGCGGCCGTTATACGCTGGAAACTGCATTTTATATGAACATATTGTTTATTGGTGTTGAATTGTTATTTTCCTTTGTTACTATTTTACTTTACTAATGACTATATTTTTAAGTGTGTGACTGTATACGCATGTTATGGGGGTGATTCCCATCGGAGGAATGTATGATGGAGTGGCGGAATGTGGGGAACTAAAGGTCTTAACACTAGATTCCCATAAAGTGGACTTTTGTAATGATCTCTATATTCTGATCTGGAATGGAATGTATCATTTACCGTCAGGTTTCCGTTCGCGAGTTTGCCTAGTTTTTTTTCCAAAAAAAGTTATACGTCAACTGACTGACTATAGTTTTTCTTGCTGTTATTGATTGTATATTTTGAATTGTTTGAAAATAAAATATTTAATTCTTTGCTTGCGAGCAATGAGATGACTGATCTCATTTATTTCTATTCTTATAAAATGAAGTAAATAAAGTAATTTAAAACAGCAGTAAATTTAGTTAAATAATATTTTATGTTTTACTACGACAACTTTAATTTCTTAAATAGACTTGTTTATAATTACCATTATACATAAGCATTTGTAGCGTCTAATTAAAACAAAATGCTCATTAGACTAAATAATTATACTTAATTAAAAATTATAATTCAAGAAGCTGTCGGTATTTAGAAGTATTAAAAAATATTAAGAATTGTTATAGCGCAGCGACCATGGCTTAACTTGAAACGTGATGAATGTGGATTGTGGATTCAATCAAGAAAATGATTTATTGTCATTTGCTGTTAAAACGTTGAGTTAATCTACTTAACACTCACCAAAGTCTAAAGGTTCGGTTAATCGTAGGAAGTGGAGAGGGATAAGGAGTGAAGCGATAAAAAGCTCGAGAATTCGGCGGAAAGTGTCCCCACTTTTAGAAATTCTCTAACTTTTTTCTCTCTGTTCCCACAAACAGTCTTAACACGAGGTTCTCTCTGCCTACCCTGCTATATGCAAGATACAGCGTGAAGCTTAAGCCTTAGCAATACCCTTACTTTCCAACTGTTATAGATAGAAATAAGGAGGACTTTACTATACACAAATATATATCCTAATGCAAACTGTGGTGCAAATTGCTGCATCCGTTTTACCAAATAGACTATTTGTTTTAATAGTAACTAATAAGCGAATGCAGTGTTCCAGTTTAGAGCGTAATAGCCAATAAAATTATTAGAGAACACCAGATTATAATCTTAACGCGAAATGGACGGCGTAGTTAAGCTGTGGCCTGTATCTATTACATACGTACAATTTGCCAAACATTTGCCAAGACCTTGATTGTGTCTATTATGGTTTTGGGTTCGAGTCCCATATCTATTTTTCTCATTTCTCCAGTCGTCGACCGGAAAAGTGGTTAATGAAAAACCCAAATCCGAGTTCAATCCCAAAAAACCCAAATTCGGTCCCCAATCCTTGATTGGGAGCCGAATCACGTTTCTGGCGCTGATGCTGAGCTGAGAAATAATCTAACTTTAAAACATAGATTTTTTAAAAAAGTTAGTTATAGTACAAAGCGATCACTTGATTACGAGTCGCATTTGAATAACTCAATTAAATTGGATCGTTGGAGGACCAATTTAGTTTCTGTCTTAGTTTCTAATGGACTAAGCATATTAGATTGTAAGTAACTCCGATAAACCATTTATAGTGTTCTTGTAAGGCACATATAAATGAAACATTTGTTTTGTGGTTTTCTATTTCGAGATAATTGTGTTAGGAATTCGTCTATATATAGGTATTTTGTATTTAAGAATTGCACAATAAGAAAATTCTACATTGAATATTTTTTTTCGATTTTTTAAACTTGATTTTAAAGAAAATTAATACTCAATATACGTATCTTTTAAAACAGCTTAATTATTTTTCAGCTTCTTTCTGTATTACTTTTAGCTTAAAATAAGACATATCATTTTCCCACTTTCTGCCGAATTCTGGAGGCATTGCACAGAGCAGAACGTAGAAATAAAAATATGAAGTACCTATTTCATTTCCTCGAGTGCGAATCGTACCCACAGTCTATCGCGTTTACAATCACACGCCTCTGAGCCACGACTGACTTCAAGCTTTATAAACGATAGTATTTTTTTACTGCTACATAAACCCAGTGTGGGTGGAAGGAGAAGTAAATAAATATTTATTTGGATTCCTACAAATAAGCAATACCCAGATTGAATGTCTAGTCAAAGCTAGGTTCAGGCTTTCAATAAAAATACAATACAGCTCAAATAAGTTTGATTTTGCGGCAAAAGCGCCTTTGAGAAGCGGTATCTCTCACTACAATACGTAAAAGAATAAAAACGTTTAAGTTTATAAGTAATGTTACGCATTTTTTACCTTTATAGTTTATTAAATCTATCATAAAATTGCACCGTGTATATTATTTTAATATTGGATTTTAGGTGTCCAAGAAAAACGTGGAGACTTCCTAGACATGATGATGGCGTTGCAAGGGGAGGACACAAACAATAACGTTATAGATAAGGACAATGACGTTAAAATCAGTAAGTTTATCAATTACTACATATTTAAAATAAATTAAATTATGTAAAGGGTTTATGGAGTTCGACGTGACGACGACGACGACGCGACGTGACGACGTCAATTATTTTGATTTTTTCGCTCTGACACTTTGCCCTAGTCCGTGGTCACTGGCGGTATCTAAAAACTATATAATACTCAATATATGGAAGTTAAGTTTCATCTAAAACTGTAAAAATGTTTTTCTATGTTATGTGACTGAAAATTAAATTTTAGAGGGATAAACTAAAAATCGACATAACATAACGTATCACTTACATTGAGTACAATTTCACTAAGTGATATGAACCAAGTTATTGGAAGTTGGTTTGCCGCAAGCTTTCTATAGATAAAAGTTACATTTGAAGAGTATTTGTACTCGCACATACTTTTTTATTAAATTGTTTAATATTATTACCAAATTTATACATAGATTTA
The DNA here is from genome assembly GCA_013403645.1 of Heliconius nattereri. NCBI lineage: Eukaryota > Metazoa > Arthropoda > Insecta > Lepidoptera > Nymphalidae > Heliconius > Heliconius nattereri. Next base: position 1,419,161 of record JAAIXI010000255.1, read on the forward strand.
GATATTTTGGGAAAATTGTAGTTTAAAAGAAGCCCACTCTCTTTAAAAGCTCATTAGTTAGCTTTTAATATTGAATACGCCTATTATAATTACGTACTACAAATATATATAATTATGTAACCGGTAATCTCTATAATTCAGATATTCTATGAAATACCTACGTAATGTATAAAGTACCTGGAGTGACTAGGATAATATGAATATTATTATCCATTACATATTTTTCCTAGCTACTATACAATCTAATTTATCATGCAGTTAATAACTGCTAAACCTGTAGCTACGGTGGCGTTAGTACATAAGGTCCAATAAATATCTGCCTGCCCGCACGCTCCACCTTTCTTCCTCTCATCTTTAAATATATAACTGGCAGCGCATTCCGTATTATATAGAATATCTAGGCAACGTATAAAATAGATACTAATTCATACATTACCTACACATTATCTAGATATCCTATACAATACCGGATTACACATATTGTCGGTAACATATAACATTATATATGAAATACAAGAGGCACATTCCATTTCCACAAGTAGCTCTGACAAAGCCCCGCGAGCGCCGGCGCTAATACGCGTTGTTGTCGAGCTCGCCGCCGGCAACTACCGTATATGTACATGGATATACTTCACATAGATTTCGGTGTAATGGTAATTATATATTTGTAAATTGTATTCAGGCCAGTCGTGATGCAGGGGCACGAAGTGTGACTGTGAAATCGATTGGTTGTGGGGTTGGTTCGATTCCCACTCGAAGGAATGTATTATTATTTATTCATAGTTTCATTTCTTCGCTCTGGCGCCAAGGCTTAAGCCGACGTTGAGTACAGCCACTAAACACCCAATACTTTGAAAAATTCGGCAGAAAGTAGAGAACGAACACAAGGTTCCCTCTGTTTATCCTGATATATGCAGAATGCACAGTAAAATTGATTTTTTTGCAGCTGAAATGGTAATAGCGGCCAACGCTTTTATAATATTTCTGGGTGGTTATGAAACTACGTCGTCGACGCTAGCGTTCCTTTTCCTTGAGCTGGCGGCGCACCAACATATACAAGACAAAATGAGAGAGGAAATCGAACAAGTGTATAGAAAACATGATGGGAAAATGAGTTCGGAAATGCTACAGGACTTGACTTATATGGATATGGTAATTCAAGGTAAGAATTCTCGAAAATTTTACGGAAAATACAGAATTTCGTATCTTCTTACTACATTCCCTCTGCTCCCCCATTGTAGTAGTAGAGTAATAAGGAGAAGGGAGGTAGAGGGAACCTAGTAGTCACGCTGTATCCAGCGCTATACCACCGGATAAAAAGATTTTGATTATTTTAGATGAACCATGAATAACATTTTCAATATCATCTTGTCAATGTAGAGTTCTTAAAAGAATCCTTCTTTCTCGTCTAGTTAAACAAAGTAGAACTTTCACATTGTGTTTCCGAAAGTTCAAACACTAAAAGGTTAAAAAAGTTTCACATAGTATAAAGTTTGACTTTCACAGAAAAAATACTTTTAAAACAAATCTTTTTTACTTTTTAAGAAGTTCTTTTATTATGAATAGTGTATGTTTCAACCAAGAAAATATTATTTAATTATATGAATGTCTTTAGAAATCGCTATTTACCTACTAATTGATACTTACCAGGAATTGAAAATTGAACTATAAAATTTTATAATACAAATCCCCCTAAGCCGGGGCTGTCGTGGTACAGCGTGTAAGTGACTGACGACTCGACGGTCGTGGGATTGATTCCCGCTCGTGCGAAACAATTACTTAATATTTTAATTTCTTTGCTCTGCTAACAAGAGAAAGCGTTGCTTTCAGTGTCGTCACTACTTCGAATAATTTAGCGTTGCGTGGGGGACGGAATGTCTTAACATTAGATTTTCTTTGACTGCTATAGTTATGCGATATATAGCGTGAAGATTAAAAATAATAATTTATTTAACATAAATAAGAAATGATAAACATTTTTATAAGTAATTTCGTTAAAAACTTCTGTATTTCAGAGACCCTGAGGCTATATCCGCCATTTCCCACGATACAACGTATATGCACCAAAGATTACCAAATCCCGGGCAGCAGTGTGGTCGTTGAGAAGAATACTATAGTTGTATTTCCCACACTCGGCCTTCATAGAGACGAACAGGTGATTATAATTGTGTGCTTTATTGACATTTATTTTATTCCTTTTGTTTTATTTGAAAAGCAACAAATTCGTGTATAGTTTATTTGTTTGTTTACGTTTATGTTTAATTTTTTTTAGATAATGAAGGCTGGCGATATGTTGTGAGTTCTAATACAATCAGTTTCTGGTCTTTGTCTCTATATATAATAATTGTTGTTTTCAGTATTTCCCCAACGCTCTGTCCTTCGACCCGTCCCGCTGGCACGCGCCGCCGCCGCCCGCCGTGTACGCGCCTTTCGGGGACGGACCGCGGTACTGCATCGGTGAGTACCCGCTGTAGTGTAGGGATAGCGTGGGACTGTGTACGATGGTTTTGGATTCGATTACTATTTATTTATTTATTTTTATTAATTTTACCAACGGCTCATACATTGTTACGTTTCAGTAAATCTAACTTAAAATCTAAAAACAATAAATGTACTGCCACTTAAAGATAAACACTGCATGCAATATAAAGTGTTGTAATTTATACAAACATAGGTTTGCAAATACATAAGCGCGTATCAAAATTGTATAAAAATATACTAAAACTAAATTAAGGGATACACACATACATATATACCATAAATGGGTACATAACCAGGAGCATCAGTAATAACATAATTTACACAAATTGTATTGCTTTCTTAAAAGCTGTTAAAGACATTTTAAAGATATCAATATTGGTGGACACACTACATTTCTTATTATAAAGTGAGCTTAGCCTTGTAATAGGAGAATTATATCCCAATTTTGTTCTCCGTTGCGTTGGTGCAAACAAACGGATAGGTTTTCGAGGTATTTTACGGGGTATAGTAAAAGAGAGTTTAGAGAGAAGACGCGGACAATATATGTTATAATATACTAATTTATATAAGAAAATTAAGTCAAACGCGTCTCTCCGAGTATTTAGGTCAGATATTTTAAAGTAATCTAGTGATTCTCTATAAGAGTACTATGGAGGGCGCTAAAGAATAAACCAAGTTGAATATATTTGTAATCTATAGTAACAATTTTTTGGTCAATTATCAAGTCTTATTTGTTGATAGTGGGTACGAGTTTCACTCAAAGTAATAATAAATTATTTTCATTTCGCCCAATTAGTGCAAGTGTGTTTTGAATTTAAATGGAATGTGACCAACAACGTGCCTTGAAACTAAAATTTTGCCTGCCCTCTACTAGACGCATTCTACATAGGATACAGCGTTGAACTAAAAATAAAATAGAATTGTCCTTTTTAGATGCTTGATCTGCTCTTGATCTGCTTGATCTTTGTTTGCGTGAACTTTAAGACGTAAAATCGAAGTTCCGTTTCATCCCATTCAAGTAGAAATTTTAAGCTCTCTTCGCTTTGTGTTCCTACACTCGCTAACTTAGCGACATACTCAACGTCAAATTTAATTCAACGAATCATTACCTTCCTAAAGTCAAAAGTAGAAAGCTGACCAGATTTAATTTTAGGATTTCTTTTACTTTACACATGTTTTCCCCTCATCGGAGTCGAATTCACAACCGTCACATTTATAGTCTCACACTTGAGCCCCCGCGCCACGACGCGACGGTCTCAATACAATCTAATCTATATATATAAAAGGACTTGTATTTAATATTTACAAAGCATGAATACAATACAACTAATAAATTAAGTTTTGAACTACAATTGTGGGTGTTTAGTTAACTTGGGAGTGGAGTCCCCGACGTTTGGAGTTAGTACTCTATATAGACTATATAACTAACTATTGCTATTAGTATGAAATATATTTAGTTTAGTAAAGTTTATTCTAGTGGTAACTAGTTATAATCCTCAATATATTTTATATATGATGTTATTTAAGTAATCAAACTTAATTTAATATAGATAAGTCGACATCGATGATTATAAGTTTAATCTCCTCTCGGATTCCTCTCGGATTTCCCTGCTCTGTTAAAAACGAAGAAAAAACGCGGCGTTAAGTTCCGCCACTCACCACAAATCCTACTATTATAACTATCTCTCACTCCTTATTTCTGTGTAACACAGAACACTAATTGTCTTGATACTAGGACCTTTTCTGCATCGATTTTGCTGTTTTTCGTATGAAATTCGCCGCGTAATCAGAACTTACGTATTAGGTCACTTTCCGTAGACCTACAGTTATGAAATTTGTCAAAAAGTAAGAACTAACAATACAAATGAGGAAAGCATCCTAAAACAGAACATTTATAAGTGTTTCAGAGAAAAAAAAATACTAACTTAACGTAGTAGTAAATTTAATATAAATACACTTCAAACTTAAGTTTTTCAATTTTTTAAATAGTAATTGCCAATTGGTATGGGAGCATCGGTGGACGAGTCTTCTGACTTGAACTTAATAGATTTATTTTCAAAATAAGAACAATACGTAAAGAAACCAAAAATTATGTATGTTAAAAAAGTGATAAAACCAAGTTATTCTAATAAGAAATGGGTCTTATCGCCAGAAAAATGTGGCGCGGGTGTAATATAAAGAAATCTTTGCAAGCATTCCTGTTAGTCTCAAGTGACTCGCTACGAAATTCTAAACAAGAACACATATTTAGCTATGTCTAACAAAGCAATATATATCTTATTATTAAAAACTATAAGAAACATATTTGTGTGTCTGTTCGTTGATATAATTTAAATAATACTTAGAAATTGTTCAACTACTTAGTCGTTTAAAATAATTTGTTGTTTACGCATTTTTTGTATTGTAATATAATAGATATGTTTATCTTAAGCTATTTATATTTAATATTTTTTTGTTAATTTTATCTTTTTACTTTTTCTATTAGGTAAGAGGTTCGCGTTAATACAAATGAAATGCTGTCTTGTAAAGCTGTTGCCACACGTGCGGTTCAGCCCCGCGGGACGTTCGGAGCGTTTAACACCGTTCGATGTCGACTTAAAAACGCCCATGACTTTACACCCCGCCGACTCCAAAGTTACTATTAATTTGTTATGTTAACATTAATTATATGTATACATATGTATAAGTATTTTTTTTATTATTTGTATACATTTCCTATACAATATGTAGATATATGTTACATATTTTTGAAATATGTCTTAGATTTATTGCAAGAATTTTTTATCGTTGTAAAGGTGAATAAAACCTTTTTTTTAAATAATTATAGATACTAAAAATATATTAAAATTTTTTATAAAGTATATTATGTATGTACATTTGTAAAATTTGTTATTGATATTCATAATATGTATCAATTAAACTTACAATTATATTAGACATAAAAATAATATACAGGTTGTGATATGTTTATTATAAAGTATTTAGTACTGTAAATACATTTTATAAGTTTGAGCGATTTTTTTATTATTTCCACCTTATATCCTTCATCCCTCATTCTTTATTGATAAATTAATATGAATATTTTCATTATCATAGTGCATCGTCTTGAAGATATCTTCTAATGCCAATATTGAACAATTTCGGGAAAAATTACATACGTAATATCTTCTATAGATATTAGCAGTAATTTGGAGGATATGGAAAATTAAGCTTTCCATTCTTCCTTGCACACGAAATACGAACAAGTCTAAGGTTCGAGTGAGCCTTTTTATATTTCTGAAGACTTATTTAATATTCTTAATAACATAACCACCCAGGAAACCACGTACGATTTCTTGTTCAATGCCAAACCTAATACGAACAAAACCCCAATTTTTCCATATAATAAGATATCAGAAATATAAGGATATTATAAACGAAGCTTGTCAAGCACTTGTGAGGGTCCGTACCTATTGCCGATCCGTTTTTACATGCAATGTGGAGTTATAACGGTTTATGACTATCACTAAGGACACTTCAGGTCCTTTCAATCCTCATATAAAGGAGCCTCTTAACCTACTCGGGACGCTCATATCGAGTGCTCATCTAAAGCTGTCGTATAGCCGTCAGTTTTACTAAGGAATAAAAAAACATGTTTTATCTTGGATAGGTGGGTGATATGTAAAATTACTAAGTAGTAGACATTATGACGCGATGGTAGTTGGTTCGATTCCCACTTCATGGACATTCGTGATTTTCTCATATTACGGCTTCATAAGCATCACAAAAATATGGTAAGTAGTCTCATACAGTATTATAAGAATACTTTTTTTACTTAAAGTGTTGATTGTAATTAGCAAATATTTTTTATTTATATACTTTGAAAAATAAATAAATCGATAATAGCGTTTTAATACATTCTATAAGGCACTTGTCTACGTATATCTTAGGAACCTGGAGGTTGTTCACCCCCAGTAATAAAAAATATGTAAAATAAATCAAGCTACCCTCACAAGCACCACCATGAGACAAAACGTTGGGTCCATAATACCAAAACGGTGTACTCTTTTATCTCGCCCTTTCAACGTCAGATCGTAATTACGATAGGATACGCGGTAACTGACATGAAAGGAATGAAAAACCTACTTTTTAAAAGTCGCCCGCTGGAAGCGCGACCGGTTCTTTAGGGTGGTACTGCTTCTGACGTGTAATGATACGCTTGAAATTAGTGAAGAATACAGAAATTTGGTTGGGCGTAACGGTTGTTGGTTCTATTCCTATTTAGGGGGGGAAACTAGGGTAAGCGTCGCGTTTTGCATATGACTGCTGGGACGTGAAAAAAAATCTTTTAAAATTATAAACGCAAAAGCTTGTGAACATAATATATGTTTGTTCCATTTTCATGCAAAAAGTACTGATTTACATGAAACTTTACAGTAACATATATCTACACTAGAATTATAAAGACAACCGATTAGATTTTTTGATTCTTTCTTTTTAATAATTTTCACTTTAGAAATCTTAAGTGCGCTGCAAACATATATCATTTAATAAAGCATGAAAGTAATACCGTGTACTTACAAATAATTCGTAAGTTTAGCGGGCGAAGCCGCGAGCTGGTCCCTAGTTTAATATATATATATATATATACGTTTTTATATATATATAAATAGTTTAATATATATATATATAACACGTGTATATATATATATATATATATATATATATATATATATATACACGTGTTAAGTGACACGTGAAACTGAACGCTGCGATTTGTCTCCTTAATATTAGAAATTTAAGCACTGACTGCACAACTATATGGCTATTTTTATTTATACATTGTATATGTACAAAATACACTTATAATAAATTCAACGGAAATACTTATAATAAATCAAAATAACGCTAGCTTTAAAATTAATGTCGTTTTATATGACGTAAATGATGCCAATATTTTATTATTATAAATATTTAAACACGACCTGTCGATTTTGAATATATTGAGCAAATATATGTGCAAACCACTAAACAGCCACTGAGTTAAGTCGGTTTAAAATATTCACTTTTAGTTCTTTTTTTTCGGTTTCAGAATCTAGTTCTAGTAAAAGCATTGAATGTATTAATGTATACAACTTTGAGGGTAATTAATTTATTAAATAATAATCATTACCTACCTACTAATATTTAAAAATAAAAATGTACAATATTGTTAGCGTACAAGTGTAAATGTAGATCTACCCACTGTTACACGAATACGCTAACAATATTATTGTTTTTGTCTATAAATTTCAACGTAAGAAAATATATTATATTTATGTACATTAAATGTCATCGCCAATATATCTTTGTTGTTCCCTTATAAAATACTAGTAAGTACTTTTTAGGTAACCAAAACATTTTATGTCAAGATTTCTTTCTAGATGGTTTCTTTTTAATATGCTTTATACATTATAGAAGATCAAATCTCTTCTCTTATTCGTTTTTTTCTCTAACTGTAAATATTTGAGAGATAAAACTAAATTTTTAAACTATATTTAATAACAATACCAAAAACATTTTATCAATAGATTTAGTTAAAAAAATCAGTTTGGCTTCAACTAATATGGCAGTATAAAATAACTCTTTCCCTCGTTTATATTTATGACGCTGTTGGCAGACATTAAATCAAAGTGGGAGATTCATTGGCCATTTCGAAGTTCTAACGGGTTTGTATCTTCGAGGCCTCCCAAGAGCTGGATAGTATCCAAATAGTTTCGCAAAAGTTCGCGAATGCAGCGCCAACTACAATATATTCAATTTCTGGTCGGCCGTTAAGTAATTAGGTGAGACTGAGTGGAATCTAGTCAAAAGTAAATAAAATTAATTAAGAAATCTTTTTAAAATCAATTTTTCTAGATTTTTCGTGGTGTTTTGAATTTTATAAATCAAATCCTTTGTGATACTCATATTAGGGGAATTTTGGAAAAAAATGTAATCCGGTTTCTTTGTAGCGGCGGGAATTTTGGATTAATGTAGCAGTAGATACAGTCCAGTAACACCTATTTATTTTGGTTAAAACGTTAACTGGCTTTATCTTGTCCAGCGGAAGTCCTTCACGCTTCAACAGTCATTGTGTTCACGCAAAGATAGCTATTGGGCACGAATTACTATTATGAGGACTTATTGTTTCGTGGGATTTAAATGTAAATTGAGAAATGTTGACTCTGATTTTTATTTTTCTCATTTCACTACGATAATAATGAATATATATTATTTTATGTATATCGGGTAACTATTTAAATTACTCTTTAAATTATTCCCAATCGGAAACCTACCGTTTATTTAATAAATGAAAATCAGTGGGAATCGAACAATCGTTGATTGTAAACACGACGGCTGTGGGTTCGATTCCTGGCGTTAAATTCCGCCACTCAGCATGCAAAGTTGTATGCAGCATGGCTCCAGAAGCTTTCTTAACACTTCCACACGTTCCTTCTGCTTACCCTGCTATAGGCGTGAAGCTGAAAAAAAAGTGTTATAGTACTATCGTGTTTATTAGTATACATCCTCGTATACTAATAAAGTAGTACTAGTACTCATATTGTAAATACAGCCTTGACTCTTAAGTATAATCCGCCTGAATATTGCGAGATGGGCGGAACTCAACGCCGGATTTAGGAAAAAATAAATATCTATGTTAAAAATAGAAATTTCGTAGGTAGAGGTTCAAATTCAATATTTTTTTAAGCTGAATAATCCATTTGTCGAGGAAGACTACGTGCTATATTCCATCATGCTAATCCTATCGGAGTTAACCTGCAATTAAAGCAGTCTTGGGCCCTTTGAATACGTCAAGTCATATTTCACTCAACACTTAGCTATTTCCATTTGGTCTTCGCAAAGGAATAGGTAAAAGCTAGTATTTATAAAGTCATAATTGAACTCATGAAAATTCCTCTAGAAATTTACAGCCCATATAGTTTAAATAGTTTTCAAGTGTAGGCTGTAACGTTACGAAACGGAAATGTTACGTGGTGTACTTTTCATTTTTTTTTAAGTATTTAAGTATATTGTTTTAGCCCAAGGCTTTTACACTTCTTTAAAATCACTCCTTTAAATATTTTATATTTAAAATGTTTGTTCTTTATGTGTGTTTTTTGTCATTAACTATATAAGTATATAAAAAGTGAAAAAAAGTGATAATTTATAAACAAAACTATACATTTATTAAGCAAAACTGGAGAGAGTGTAAGGGAAGTAGGGGGAAACTGGCGGTGGACGAGGCGGAACACATATGCAGAGATCGTAGCAGTTGGCTCTACGTTGTCCCTGGCTACAGTTAGGAAGACAAAGTGAAGCTAAGACACTGTGTTCCCTTTAAGACAATTCAGTCCCCCATTGCCCACTAAATCTACAAGGTATTGCGAGTTGAGCGGCGGTACTCAATGTCACGCTTTGCCTCGTTATCAGAGCGAGAAAATAAAAATATCATATATTTCATTAGCCCAAGTGGGAATCGAACCCACTACAGTCGAATTTATGGTCATGACTTTGGAGAATATACTCAATAGAAAGGAGACTTTTACTATTAAAACTTTTCATAAATAGGTCAATTTTGGCGAATTTAAAAAGTAGTGCTGCTTTTTTGCAGAAAATCAATCTTCTGTAGGTACTTAACTTAATAAAAAAATCCAAGTAATATAAGCTACTATCAACATGTATATAAACTGCAAAGTTCCATGTATATATCCTGATATTTCAGGGATTAATCCTTAGATAGCAACAATACTTAGAGTCAGATTGTAGTAGATCCATTGTTCCCTATCTTATATGTCTTGCATAAGTATCATCCACCGTGGCGCGGTGGTTCGCTTCTTGCTCGAAGGAATATATTCAATTTTGCCTCTATTTTCTATTTCTACTAGGACTGAAGCTGAAAAAAAAAACAATTTTAAAACATTTCCTATTATTAATCCGATAGATAAGATGAGAAATAATTGACACCGCCGAGGAACAGGGGCACAACCATGCCGTGGTTAACGTCACAGGTTGTGTGCCAACGCTGTGGGTTCGATTCTCACTCGGGGAAGGGGAATATTTATTATTGTTATTGTCATATCCCCTCTCCGCCTACGAGCCAACGCGCGGCGTTTAGTTCGTTCTCTCAATACGCAATGCTTCCAGAATTTGAAGGATAATGGTAAACAAGAGTGTCTTAATGGGAACGGAGTGTCTTGACAGTCGTACTATGTATGGTATAAAAAAAAAATAATAATCATGAAAACCAAGGGAAATTGCCAGAAAAGTCTTACATTTAACTCAAGCAGGAGGTTAAACACGGCTTCTAAAAGTTAATACTAACAAGTGTTTTGTTTTTGCAAATATGACCATATGTAACTTCCCTACGCTACATTTTAGGGAAGTAATAAGGAAAATATGAATGTAAGATATAGGCCTATCGTGGCGAAGTTGTAAGTTCAATTCCCACTAGGAGGAATTAATTACTTTCCGTCCCTGATTTGGTAAAAAGAATGAGCGCGGTGCAGAATGTCTACACCCAAAACGTAATGTCTCGAAAATTGGACTGAAACAATTCTTTTGACGCAAGGAATTGGTATTTTCTTAGGAAATCGGATTTAGAACAAACTCATATAACAGGCTAACAGTTGTTACGTTCGTGGCATAAAGCATTCATGTTTTAGTAGTTTAGTTATTATCTCGAACCCGCAAGAGAAATAAACTTAAGGACCCCTGTTCCGCCTCCACCCGCACGCGGCTCTGAAATTAGATTTGTTTCACTGAAATTGCAAGTGTCTTACTTTAAATTGCTCCTCTCATACTATAATGTTAGAGAGTACTGAAAATGTTCTTTGCCTACGTACAAACTTCTATTATTGTAATTTTATTGTCTAGCGGAACTCAACACCGCGATTTATTCCTCCAACTGGGAATCGAATCCGTAACCACCGCGCTTACAGTAAGAGCTTCAAGTTAAATATAATATATTTGTCGTCTCTGCAACAACAGGACAAGCTCTATAAGAATTATTCTCCACAAACTAATAAATATTCCTTAAGGAACTAGAATGTAGGGCATATAATGTCAAAGGCCTATTTCATTTGTACAACAGCCTGTCACGTCGGTGACTTGTGACCTACAAAGTTAGCTTTTCAAATCTCCGCTGTTACCTAACACGTGGTTCACGTACTTCTAATTACTCGCGCTCGTTCATCCTTGAAGCGGAAGCGGGAAGCGGAAGCGGGAAGCGGATTGTGTGAGGGCTCTGCGATACTGGTGTTGTTTGTATGACGTGATTGCAATTGCGATGGAGGGAGTAGGTTATAGTAAGTATATTTATAACTAGTGGCCCGCCCGCGGCTTCGCCCGCTTGAATTACATGATTATTCATTTATTAAACAGAATTGACTGACAGTCAAATGTGTTAATGTCAATGAATAATTTAATTTACTCGTTCAGAAACAGCCATAAATGTTAAATTATTGATTGGAAAAAAAATATAATATTCTTTGTAAATTGGTGTGGCGGTATTCAATCTTACGCTTGTGCCTTTATATCAGAGCGAAAAAATTAAAACATTAATAGATATTAATCAATTTCCCAAACTAGGAATCGAACCCACAATTGTCGCGTTACAGTCACACACTTGGGCCCCTGCGCCACGACGCCCTCTATTAAACATTAACAAAATAATGAACATAATAATAGGAGTAAAATTTGGTTGACATTTTAATTTGACGCACTAGCTGTTTTAATATATTATTATGACTTAGCTGGTTTGTTTTTAAGCTTTTTCCAACTCTGCGGAGCTAAAGCGTCTTTGCAAAGTTTAAATACTTTGACTTTGTGTTGGAACTAACTTTAAATTATTTCCTTTATGTTTTGACGTCAATTTTTTGATGTACCCGTTGTATTTTGCGGCGTACATTGCATGACGAGTGGCGGAACTCAACGCCGCGGTTTGCCTCAGCACTCGATCGAAAAAATTAACCTATAAATTTAAGTAAATATTCCTCGAGTGGGGATCGAACCTACAAGCAGTCGACTTTACAGTCACGTTGTGATTCTGCGCCACGACTGACATTAAAGACCTTCGTCTCCCGTCTCGAATATCCACTAAAACAATTCTAGTACTAATTTCATAAAATATTTTCTCAAAAGTAAATGTAATAATAATATAAATGGTCATATATCTGATGCGCCATGCTGTACGAATTTCTCGGTCTACAAGCTCGCTATCTCTTACGCTACGTCATCAGGGATTAAAATTTATGTCCACAGCCACTGTGCTGGCTGTGCCGGCTTAGCGAGAGCCGGTCTGGTGGACGTTTTTTAATTTTTTAGTTTTTAAATTCATATGAAACTTATAATATTAAAAGGAATTAGAATATTTTTTTATTTATCTCTTTACAAATTGTAACTAGTTAGTTCTGTTTGTGCCACGTGGTCTACACGACTATAGCTATTTCATTACTTCTCATTTTGCTTCCTGTATCCTGCATATAGCAAGGAAGGTTAACTGTTCCACTTTAATTGCTCTTATGTTTAAATGTCGTAATGCCCTATTCAGCCCAATCTGAAGTTCTATCTTCGCATGATTTAGTGGCGGAACACAACGCCTGAAAGATTTCAGCAACAATTAGCGTTAGGTTGCGTTATTTAAGCTAGTCATATGTGCTAAATGTGTGGTAATAGTGAAGAATTAAGAAATGGTCAAGCTAGAATTCAGAACTCCCGTTACAAACATAGAAAGATACGACTGCAGTTTATAAAGATATGTTAAAAAAAACCTATTTTAAAGTATCATTACAAATAACAACGTTTCAACTAATACCGTGCTAAACGACCCGCGTCGTAGGGCGGTGGACCGAAACGACCATACGAGTTACCTCTACGAGTATAGTAGTGTAGGGCGCGGGTACTAATATAGCTTGTGGAATGAGACTTATGTACTCTGCAGGTGCCTGTATTATGTAGAATATATGTTAAACATCTATGTTTGAATATGTTTAAAATGTTTAATCATTTTTGTTAGTTTCACTAAATTCCCTTTGAAAGTTAAAAAAAAAATCATTAATTTTTTTTATTATTCGTCTATAGAAAGGCATAAAATATGTTTAGCCCAAAGTCTTGTTTAGGAAGGAGATAATGCCGCTGATTGGCGTTGTGGCCTACCATAAATTCTACTTTAAAAGTTGGACTGTCTAAAAAATATGGTCATTTAGTTCACATTTTCAATAAAAAAACCGACCAAGTGCGAGTTGGACGAATGGTTTAGTACCATTATTGGTATATCTGTATGGGAGCTCCCATATATATTTATTTTATTTTTTTTTGTTGTATTTGTTGTTGTTAGCGGCAACAGACATACATCACAATATCCAATATCGACCTACAACCCTCACGTTAATAGTCAGACACTGTGCCGATGAGCCGCCTTAGCCAAAATATATAATTATGTATTATAGACATATATAATATACAAAACCGCATACAGAAACGAGTGATGCAATAGAACGAACAATATTTTCCTTGAAATAGCTGCTTTTGTGCACTCTAAATTAGTTATAGTGAAGGCGGGCGTCACGTCCCCAGCACGGGACACGAGCTCTGAGGCGGGCGTGCTCTTATATCCAGCGGTGTTGATCCTCTCACGAGACGAACTGAGGTTTTTATAATTAACATGAAAATTTGATGTTTTTTTCTTTGCTTCTAAAACTTGTTTTGATTTGGAAAGAAAGTTTAGGATATTTTTGTTCTTGTTTATGCGTAACATTACTAGTTGCTTGAAAATACATTTGTCATTTTAGAATAGGAAAAATATGGTTCGGTGAAAAAGGTAAAAACATTTTTTTGTCTTTTTTGCTTGGTTTATGATTGATATGAATTCGAAAAGGAAAAATATGAGGGGGGAAATTTTGACATTAAAATTATTCAAATATATATCCACAAAATGATATTTACAGATATGCAACGGTGCATCAAGTAGGTCTTAATTTCAGTATAGTGAAATTTAATAAAACAACATCTTCAATGGCGTATAGTAATAATCGAAGCTGATACCTTTAAAAAATAAACTAAGTACGAATTGCAATTTCATATTGAACTGCCTATAATATTTGCGTTGAAAAGATTTGAAATAGCTGTTTATCTTTGGCTTTATGTTCTTGAAATGAGGTCCCTTGGAAGCTTATAAAGTGCATCTTGTTGCATGCAAATATAATACACTCTGTGCCGCTGGAACTCGCTTTAAGAATATTGCGACACTGTTCACGGGATTTAGGTAAGAGTCGCATTTAAAATTGAGTCATAAAAACATTTAAAAACCACATTAGCCTAATACCAACTAGCTCTATTATACGAATTTAATAAGCCATTTATAAAACATATCCATTCACCAACCATTAGTACAAGCTAAATATGAAGTTCTCGGTCGGTTAAGAAATATTCGTATTTCTTTAAAGCAACTTCTTGGCAAAGAGGCGAATATAACTAATTCTATCATTGGCCTCGCGAAGAAAGCCAACGGGGTGGATCGATACATGAAATAGGTCTCGAAAAGATTTTCTGCAATTCAAATAAACTAGCCTAATTAGATTTTAAAATGTATATAGTGCCAGCTAATTTACGTCGCGGAAATGCTAAGAAGATAGTTAAAGTAGTATTAGCTAGGCGACACGTTATGGTTATAGGTTCAATTTATACGTCAGATTTTCTTTATACTTATTTAACTTCATACTGTATCCCCCACGTAGCAGGATAGGTAGAGGGAAACTGGGAACCTAGTGTTAAGAGACTTCCATACCCCATTTACCGCTGAAATTTGGAAATATTGCGTGTTATTTTTTTGGAACTCAACGTTTTGACAACTTTGCTTTTTTATCAGAATGACAGAATTAAAATATTAAATTTTTCATTTACCCCAAGTTAAAAGTAGGGAATAGAAGTATCTTAATGGCAACGAGGTTCCCAGGTTCCCTCTACCTAACCTGAAGCTAAAAAATAATATAAAAACTATAAACAAATAAGTAAAGGTCAAGTAAATCAATTATCGGAGTGAAAATTCCAAGTTTCCAGCCTAAATGCGAAAACTTGGGGTCTGGTTTAATGTTCATGACGTTTTAATTTTACGCTCAACTTGCTCCCACAGTTCGAGGTGTGCTATGCTCTTATCCATTTATGTGGTCAATTTCCTTTTTTGCATTATAACCTTATTTTTTATTTTCTTTTTAAATTTATATTTATTTTTATAATTATAGTGTAGAGGATAGGTTAGATCAGACGATAATATATTCGATTTCCACTTAGGGGAATCAACTATTTTCATATTCTAGTTTTGGTAACAAGACAAAGCGCGACAGTGAGTTACTCCACTCAACAGCAATATCTCGAAAATTGGTGGAAATTGGGAACGGAGTATCCTGTCTACAAAATGCTTAGCTCCTTTGCAGAATAAACTATCAAGTTAAAAAAATAAAAAAAAAATGTTTTATAATCGAAATTATATTATATTTTCGAGTAGACTAGATGATTCATACATAATGTATGAATCAGTTCAGTAAAAAATGGGTCTTTTCTCTTATCCAATGTAAAAATGAAAAAGAAAATCTATGAAACTGTAGAATGATCACGTCAAAAAGCATGAGAAACCCTCAACGAAGAGATGATTGATGACTGTGGACGAGGTGAAGGAGACATAGCAACAGGCATAAATACACGTAATACTAAAAAAAAGTTGAGTTAAAAGAATGAAACTATAACATTAGCGTGTACTTTGAACTATATCAAGTTACACCATTGTAATATTCTATACTTACTATTCAGTTTTAGGGTGCATGCTAATGGCAGGGTAGTTAGTGAGAACCTGGGAACCTAGTGATATGTCACTCCATTCCCATTAAGAGTACACTTATTGTTAAGTTAATATTTGAATACAATATAGACGGGAACTTAATAGAATTGTTGTAGGTAATCCTTGATGAGATCATTAATCAAGGGAATACAGACACTAACGACCATATAAATCTTGTTATATGTTAAAGCTTGTCTACGAAATGATATCGCTTTTTTTTTTGAATTATTTTGATTTCTCTGTCTACCTTAGACGAAGCCTGTCATGGCGCAGGGGCACAAGGAGTCGATTTCCATTTATTTGCTCTGAAAATGGGGAATTGAAGGGTTTTAATGAGAATGGAATATCTCAACACTGAATTGCCAGGTTCCCTCTGCCTACCCTGCTGTGTGCGGGCGTGACTTCTGCATGGAAGTTGTGAAATAATAAATTAAACTTTTTAAAATGTTTGAAAGCACATATTGTTGAGAAAAGTTTGAGCTTGCGATACAGATGTCTTAGAAAATAATAAACTACTTCCTACACATAAATTGTTAGTTAGAGAACATAATATTACTTTCCTCTTATTTAGTTACTAGCCTTCACATGTGACTATTCTTCTAAAGTCAAACGGATATAACCAATCGTTTTATATTTTTTTTTCGAATCACGCTATTTCCGGCACATAGCAGGGTAGGCAAAGGGAACCTGGGAACCTAGTGAAGACTCTCCGTTGTCAATGAGACACCTTCTTTCACCATTTTCCATCGAATTCTAGACGCATTGCGTGTTAAGTGGCGAATCTGAACGCTACTAGAGCGATAATAATAAGAAGCGAAATATTTCATCCTCCTGAATGGTAATCGAACCTACAACCGCTGCGTTTACAGCCCCACGCTTTTGCACTTGCGGCACGACAGCCCCAAAACATATTTTTCTTACAAAACACACATTAAGCTACAAAATAATCTAAAATGTGTATATTTCGTAAAAATACAACCTACGGTCAATTTGACCACCCATATATTAAGTACGTACAGAGAATAAATAGTGGCTAGAAGGCGTTTATCTTCCATTATGGGTAACACATCCGCCAGGTAACGATGACTCTTAGTGGGACATTACTGTCATCTATCAAAGGGTTATGGAGGTTTATGTGAGGACGGTTTCTTGTGGAATATAGATAGTGGTAGTTTAACGCAGCTTTTATTTTAAACGAAATTATGCAGATAAAATATGTATTTAAATTTATATTTCCATTTCTTCGCTCTAGTGTCGATGCAAAGCGCGGCGTTGAGTTCTGCCACTCAACACACAGTGCCTCTAGAATTCGGAATGTGGAGAATTGAGTGTCTTAGTGGGCGTTAGGTTAGGGCGTGGGATATAGCGTGAAGCTGAAAAAACAACAAAAAAGATATAAATATTAATAAAAGAATCTAGATTTCCTGGCAGAAGTTATAAACAGTGGTCCGGTGAAATGGGAAAAGTTGGCGGTATCTCAATCAGGAGTGGACTCTTAATGGTTGTGACATTTTAATTTCCCGCGCAACTTGTTTTGTATAACGAGGTACTTACTGGTACATAGTGTTCAAGTTAAATTACTATTTGTTTATTAGTTTATTTTGTATTGCGTTTGTAGTTGATTTTAATACTTCTAAAATTTATAACAGAATTCAGACTTGAGGAATATTTAAATTATTTTCATTTCCCCGATCCTGTAGACATAGCATTATTTATAGAAGCATAGTTAAATAAATGAGAAGAAAGAGTGAATCATAAACTTAAAAATAATTTATATATATTTAATAATATAAAATATGTTCATAACATAACTAAGAAATAAATTACTGGATAAAAGAAAAAGACATTTGGAGACAATTAAAATGGAAATTTGACTGTATACTTTACCGAAATATTCTAGACGTATTTTATGGCATATTTAACATGATACTATCTTTTTGTTTTGTTTAAAATCAGTTTATATCGATATATATATAAAACTCTTCTATCAGTGAGTGACGGACAAACAACAGACATCCAAAACGCAGGGAGAGCTTAAATTTTGTATATATTTTAGGTTCCTTGGGGAGTGTAGATGAGTTCTAACTGAGTATTCCCAAAATTACTAATTATTAGGTTTTAAAAAAATGAAAACCCGATAAAGTCCAAAAATTATCTATATAGTTATATATTATATAGTCCACATAAAAGCAACTACTAGCATTATAGTAAATAATATAACTAGCAAAACTTACTGGGCTAAAGTATTCACAGAGGAAGCACAAAGCGGGCGGGAAAAAGGAAGCAAATGACTTCCGTTCTCTTATATGACGTATAAAGATATATCTGCGGAGTATTATTGTAGGATAGATGAGATAAAAACGTTGCGTGAATACAAAACAAACAAAATGTGGAAGGCGACTTTATTTAGATCTAATTTTAGAATAGTTTATTTTCTTTTTGAAATGTCAAGTATTTTTGTATATAAAAATGTGAGGCCAATCGTAGCACAGGGTCATCTCGGCTTAGTTGAGTTTTGGGTGATGTTTTTTCTTCAAAACATCACCCATGGTTCAGCAGAAGGAATCTGATATTAAGATTTTCCGTACTCCACTCTCCGTCTCTCTCAACTTTCGAGACAATGTGTGTTAAACGGCTGAATTCAACGTTGTTTTATTACTGAAAGAGTAAGGAAATATATTCTTTTGAGTAGAAATTGAACTCACAACCGTCGCGTTACCAGTCAAACGATATTCAATTGTACCACGACGGCGTATAATTCTACTCCCACCACAAAATTATAAATATTAAGAATATAACAGGCGATTACTGCCAACACAGATTTTCCTCTACCCTTTCCTATCTCTTTAGCCCTACATAATTACTTTTTTTATGAGCCAGCACACTGCAGGAACCTAGTGTTAAGACACTCCGTTCTCCATTTTCCGCTGAATTCCGGAAGCATTGTGTGTTGAGTAACGGAACTCTACGCCGCGCTTTGCCTCGACACCAGAGCGGAGAAATGAAAATATAAATTTGAATATACATTTCATTTCCTCATAATTACTTATAAGTGCATAATAGATGAGCTTTCATGTCCTATTAACTATATCAGCGCGGCCATGGGCAATTAGCCGGGGTGGAACTGCGTAGAAATTACAAAGGGTAATAGGAGGTATTACGTTATCCAGTCACGAGTGTAGCGTGCGGCCGCTTGTATACGATATCAGTTATGTTTAATATATTGTCTTTTATTTACGTTCACGCTGTGTGGTAGGTAAAAGGAACCTGGGAACCTAGTGTTGTGACACTCCATTCTTATAAAAATACTTCCGTTCGTAACTTTCCGCAGATTTCTGAAGGCATTGCGTATTTGAGTGATGAATCTACAAGCACTGTTTGCCCCGTTACCATAGCAAATTTCTCGAATTAAAATGATCCTACAACCTGTCGCGTTTACAGACGCACGCTTGAGCCCCTACTCCACGTCAGGCCTCGCTAAGTTTTTTGAGATTGAGATTCTTTTTACATGTATCTTATACTATCTACTTTTAACTTTTTAAAAGGTTTTTTCAGACTTAGGATAAAAAGATGTTTTTGGTTTTTACCTTGTAAATTTTGATGTAGAACTCGAGGAAACCGTGCAAACCCTAACCACTAAGCCTTGACTAATTTAAATAACAAAAGTAAGTTGTAAAAAGCGTTTAATATCGCCGTTGACTGGTAAGAATGTATGGCTTAGTGATTGAGTCGATTGAATTGTTTTCAAGAGGCACAAGTTCGAGTCGCGCTACCAATTATTTACCTTGGTAAAATCTCACTTTATCAGAACATCGTCAAAACAGCTTCAATATGTAAAAACCACAATTTTTGTATAAAACCCACATAGTTAACACAAAATATAGAAATACTCTCCCAAATAGAAATACTTTACGGCTAACTTCAGGCCTAAAGATAGCTTAAGGAAATGAGCTTATATCGTCGGAAGAGGTTCACGAGGCCGCCGGCGCTTCTAAGTCTCAAACAACGGAAATTAAAGGTGTTGTTCAATCAAGTAATGGCGCGTTTCTAACAACTTATTGAATATGGACGTTGAAATGACATTTAACGATTTTAATGATAAATTGTGCTCGTTGTAGCGCAGTGGTTGATTTTAAGCACGATTGGTGTTGGCTCGTTCCCATTTGGTGGAATGACTATTTCATAAAGACAAATCTTTTAATATTGGGGCCAGTCGTGGCACAAGCATGCGACTATATACGCCAGATACGACAGATTGTTGGTTTGATTTCCACTCGGGGCAATTAAATATTTTATATTTTTATCCACGTTCTGATAACGAACTATAACGTGGCGTTGAGTTCCACCACTCAGCATGCATGTGTTGAGTTGCGGAAATCAACACCCCAGTTTGTGTTGTTACCAGAACGAGCAATGAGAACGGAAAATATAAATAATTCATTCCAGTGAGTGAGACGTTTACTATACCATTTTTCCAAGAAATTAAAATTATTAACCTTTATGATATACCTATATTCTAAAGTAAAAATGTTAAACCAATATTATTACAAATCCCCCGGAGACTATTCACAGCGTTCCGCAGTATTATGCGTTAATATTGTATTAGATGAGTATATTTTATTTCGCGAACGTCTCCTTATTTATGTTACTTGTTGCAGTACAAATTGGATTGTTTAAATATTTATAGACATTACGGGATGATTTTACTTTAAAATAATATTTTGGTTTTGCTTTGGTGAGACGAAGTGGGGCGTTGATTTTTGCAGCTCAACACGCAAGTCTTGAAAATTGGGTAGAAAGTAGATCTCCGGGTATTACATCAAAAATGGGAAAATGGTTGTGGACTTCAAGCTTAAATACCGTTGAATATAATAATTTTCTTCTCTATTACATCAATAGAGATAAAGCAAAATGAATTGTTTTTCATTTTTGTATTATTATATTTCGTCTACTTGTATGTATGTTACTTACACGCAAAATAACAAGAAAAATATTCATAGAAAATTTATTTTTTAAACTAAAACAATATCGGCTACTTTCACGATGGTGCTTAGTCCGGAATAAAATATGCCATGTTTATGATGACCCAAGTTCCGCCATAAAATCTCCCATAACGCTATAAAGTTATATCAACAATACACAATCAAGTAAAAAGGGCCAATAAAATACATCTACGATAGGGTCGAAATAGTGCACAAAAAATATTGAAAATATCCATAATTTCTAAACCTTTTAATTGAATACTTAAATAACACTATGAAATTGTTTTATACTTAATTAATAGTTTTGGCCTTTTTCACATTACATTTCATATTTGAAATTTATTTGAAGTATTTCATGGAAAAACTTAATTACTTATTATAGTTCACTCCACATAAATTGAGAGCATACGCCTGCTAAGAACTCGACTTAGTATAAGTTTTAATTCCCGTTGACCTAAAATTTTTCTCTCACTTGATCAATTTTTTACTAATAATTCAGAAGAAAACATTTATGATACTCATTTACTTATGATAAATATAAAAGATTTACATATGTAGGATTTAAACTGAAAGTCAATTAAACATTGCAACTTAACTGCCCAACAGTGGTGTCATATATAAAAGTAATAAATAAAGTTATTCTTATTTATTATATCTTTATATTATAGGAGACTGTCATAGCGCTGTTATCTATTATCTCACATAAAATATGGTAAGGTCGAAAGAATCTTAGTAATATAATGTTTGCGATCGTCTCTACAAAATATGTATAAAAATATTATACAGATTTGTTTGTTTCAAGTTTAATAAATAAAAACATATTTGATATACTGTTGCTTTGAGCTCTGCCACTTTAAATGCAATGCGTCAAGAATTTGACGGAAAGTGAGGAATGAAAGTTTCCCAATGGGAACGGAGTGTGTTAGCACTAGGTTCCCTCTACATACATTTTTATTTGCGGTATACAACGTAAAGGTAGGTGATAAAAATAAATATTTCATTCCCCGAAGTGGGAACCGAACTTGCCGCTCTGCCACGACGAACTAAATTACCTAATATGTATTTATTTTTAAAAAAATAAAAGTAAACTTATTTGAAGCTTTACTATAAAAAAATAGTCTATAGGAAGAAACCTAATTTATAAGACCTTTTCTATTCAGCGATGATATTCCGAACAAAGTTAAGTACTAGTAAGGTCCAAAATTACTTCATTTTTCATTCGTGGCCTTGGCGTGACTGATGGGTGGCCGCAGTGACAATTTCTGGCACAAGTTCCCCTTCTGAGGTTTTTTGCAGTAACTTGCGAGAGGTAATATGTTGACAACAATATAATCGATGTTCTCGCCAGTAAAAGCACGGAACTTAGTAAATATGGTGTAAGTGAGGTTTTTCTTTTTTCGTCTAGACGCTAGTAGGTCTAATATGGGTTTTGGCACTTGTATAGTGCCGTATCTATGAAATATTTTTTTTTTTTTCTTAAGAAAATTGGCTGAAACTGTAACCGAAGCTTCGGTCGATTACCATAGTTGTATAATCCATTCACATAGTTTCACAAATTAAATTTGTAATTTTTAATTAATGCAATTTGATGCCAATGATATTTAGTATTTCATAGAATATGGTTAATAAGTAAATTGTAGCCAGTCGTAGCAGAAGCGTGTGACTGTGTAGGTTCGATTACTACTCGAGGAAATATAATATTTTATACTTTTTATACAATTCTTTGCTCTGGTGTCGATATAAAGCGCAGCGTGCTGTTCAGCCACTCAATGCAGAATGCCTACAGAATTTGGCAGAAAATGAAGAACGGAATGTCTAAGCACTAGGTTTCCTTTGCTTACCCTGCTATGTGCGGGATACAGCGTGAAGCAAAAAAAATTACATTTTGATGCAGTAGTTCGCGTTCAACCAACTAAATTCAGCGTCATACTATATAATCTTTGGTTTTATAATATAACAGAATATAAGTACATATTAGTATAATATATTGAAATAAGTATTATGCAATCAAAAATATTGTGCACTTCGAAAATACCACAGCAGATTTATTTCTTTAAATACATCGCGTTTTGCAACTCGGGTTTGTGAACGAAGCGAACCGTAAAGTAAATATTTACGATGTGGAAAAAAAGTATAAATTATTACCATTTATTTGCTAAATTAATATTATTTTAGGTACATTTCAAATGGCTACCGGCCAACTACTAAGTGGGTTATAATAAATTGTATAAATATTTTACTTTTCCGTCATTTTGAAGTTAAAAAAAGAACATAGTGTTCGAAAATTAGACTCGTTGTGAAGTGTGAACGCGACGATTGTGGACGCTCGGGGGGAACTATTTTCATTTACAATTTTAACTTTATCACTAATTTCTCTCAAACTCAACGCCGTGCTTTGCCTCGATACCAAAGTCGTGCAAATAAATGGACTATACAACCAGAAAAGTTATGTTCCTCACATACCAGTTATGGAGTGGGAAACTTGGGAACCCTACTAGACTAAGACTAAGACTCGGTTCCCTACTCTAGCAAACTGTAACTAAAAATTATTGCTGTATCAATATAAAATATGAAAATGAAAAATACATAAAACTCATAGTTTAAGTTGTAATAAGATAAAAATATCTTTCTCCAACATAATAACTGCCTGTTATTCGACATAAACGAAGTCAATTTCCGATAGAAAAACATAGTTTTATTTCAATAAAAGTATTTGTAAAAGCACATGTTTATAGGTACATACGGCGTGTTCAGAATATGAAAAAGGTAATCAGAATGGCTTCAGTAAGCTTGGAACTTTGGGTATTGTTTTAAGAAAGTTTCTTAAAGGAATTATTAAGGGACTAAATAAAAAATGTTGAAAGGAAAGAAGCTTGAAATTAGATTTGGATAGGTTAGGCTGAGTGGCGGAAGTCAAAGCCGCGTATTGTCCCCTTACCAGAAGAAATGAAAATAATTCGTTCCCACGAGTGGGTATCGATAGCATAACCGTGGCTTTTACAGTCAGACGCCAAATTCATTAAGTTCCTTAAGTGAATTGTGAAGACATTGGAAATTGATATTGATATATTCGTATGTTTGTCTGCACTTTTTTTCATTAATTGTTCAACCCAGAAATTGAACTTAAAACCATCTCGTACATACATGTCAACTTCAAGCTCAGCTAGTTCAAAATCGCTTGTCTCTACATTATTACAGCATGATAACGTTTAACTGTCAAGTCTCATACTGCCTTGTTAAAGCGTGCTATACTCGTACAGGGAGTGGAGTAGGAAATGTCACTCTTATAGACGTTTTTATCTACGTACAATGTTCTATGCGCACGTATCGATTGTGATGGTGATGAGTTATTAATAGCTGCTTCACGCTTTTTCCTTTTTAGTGGGATAAGCAGAGGGAAATTTGTCCAAAGACACTTTGTTCTCTTCCTTGTGCTTATGGCCTGAGATCCCACCGTTAAAACCTGCTGAAGGTATCAGTTTTCTTAATTAAACTTATAATAATGAATAATACATGATTAGTAGAACAGATTACACCTGGGTTGCCTAGAAGAAAAAAAATATCCGCAGTAATGGTCACCCTTCATTATATTAAAGAAACATAATGTAATTAATACCTTCGAAGTAGATCGATATTTGTAAACATTTATGTAATTAGATCATTTAGTTGTTTCAAAATGGTAATTTAAATAAATATTAGTATTTAGAAAATAGATTTTGCAAAGGCTCAATATTATAGATTCATTATTTTACTTGAAAAATAAGGATGATTTCATCTTTAAATAGTTTTCTGCGTGTACTTAATATGATTAAAACTAAATTTAACAGGTGAACAATAAGAATAAACATTGATTTTAAGATTAACCTTCTATTATATAATATTCTACTTTAAATCATAAGGCAGACCGCGCATTTCATCGTCTATTCTCATAGTCAAACGGAACCGGAATAAAATATTTCAAACGCTGGCAACCCCTGTTTGCGGCAGGAATTTTCCAGGCAACCATGTTTTATAGTTATCAGAAAAAAAAAAGCTTTAACTTGATATATACTTATAAAAAACACACATGAGTGCTAATTATTAACAATTAGTCACTTGTTTAAATCAGACAACCCTAGACTTGCGGCAGACTGAGAGCTGGCAACCCTTAATTTTCCAATTCAGTGCAATTTTTTTTATTTTTTTTCTCCAAAAACGAGTTACGAAAAAATGTAATTAAAGGTAATTGCGGCAGGATTCTTCTAGGCAACCCAGGTTTAATCTGTTCTACTAATCATGTATTATTCATTAATATACCTAAGTTTAATTAAGAAAACTGATACCTGCATGTTTTAACGGTGGGATCTCCGCCTATTAATTCTTGAGATATTGTGTATAGATTTTCGGGACTCAACGCCGCTCTTTGGTTACTATAAGAACATAAGTACTTAGTAACTACGTAAGTATATTCATCCGAATTCGAGATATATTAATATCCAATTTCATAAGTCCACTTTGCTAGCAAAGCAAACTATTTACAGCTCTTTCATCTTATTCCACTGTAATAACAACACTGTATTAACTAGAAATGTAAAAAAATATGTTTTTAATTATAACTAAGTTGAGCCTGTATTATCTGGAATACTTAGAGAAAAACCAAAGAAGACTACAAAAGTCCTGTAAGTGACATATCACTTTTCTGACACAAAAAAACACGAGTATAATAATATTAATAATACTTGAGACGGCGCGTATTGTGCGGAGGTTCCTCTCTCTGGAGCCCTAGCCACCGATGGCTTGGACCTGTGTCCCGCCCTCGGAAGAGTGGTTTTTTATATTTTTAAATGTATTTTTTTTAATGATAATTTATATTTAAAAATATAAAATTGATTCACTAGTTTAATAAAAGTATATTCAGAGATTTATAATACAAATAGGATGCCATCGTGTCCCATGTGATGGACACATGTGTGCGTGTGACTGTAACTTGACGGTTGCGGGTTCAATTCTCAATCGGGATGGTAACAACATAATACGAAATCATTCGCAAATTTGGGCACATAGGGCTTAAACACTGAGTTGCTTCTGACTGTTCTGCTATATGCGGGTACAGAACGAAAAAAAATGTTTTCTATATTTTTTTTAATCAGTCTTTCGCCTTCATCAAGCACCCACCATCCCGGTCTTGGGCTTCCCGCATTTATCCGACGCCAGTCACCTTCTTTAAATCGTCTACCCATCGTGCTGCAGGGCGTCCTTCACTACTTTTCTATGTAAAAGATAATAATTCCATACTATTTCAAAACCGCTTATATCGAATTTCACACAAGTTTTATAGCAGCAGTATCCTATTCGCAATATTCATACCCGCTCTGTCTTAATGCACAGCGCCCATAAACAAAACGAAGCGGTTAATTCTGATCGCTCGTAAACTCCGCAGCATCTCTCCGTTGTTAGTGGTTGTAGCACAATGCTTATTGGTTTCGTACTAAAAGTAATCTCTATAGGAGCTACGGATTGATATAGATTTTACTTTGGCATTTTCATTTATTCACTGTTCGTAATATATCATTCAATAGTAATAATAATAATAATAAAGCGTTACAGTCACACCCTGGCCTCCCCCCTACGACGCAGTAGTTAGTGCTACATCACTCCGCACACCGAGCACGCGCTGCAGTTAAAATATATAGGCGAGTGCTTTTGAGTAAAGTGAGTGAAGTTATATGGTCGCTCCGTTACACTCAGTACTTGTGTGGAATTTGTTGGGAATAAAAAATATTGATGATTTTACATTGGTATACAATTTTGAGTATTTCGTAAATATTTTCAATTTGGTGGATGTAAGTCTTTTTTTTGGTAACGCGTGGATTCCATTCTTATTTGGGTAAAAGTTTTATTTTTAATATGTTCGATTTTAGTGTGTTGATTGCTGGAACTTGTCCAGTTACCAGAGCGTACGTTCGTATCCTCGAGTGGAAATCGAACCCACAATCTGTAACGTCTACCCTCGATCTGACGACTGCTCTAATGTAACAAATGATGAGAAGCACCCCCAATCTCATCTAAGACGCTGCAATAGCCGGAGATCACAACCGACGTTAAGATAGCAAAGCTTAATTGATGAATATACCAGTTTGGAATGCGTCCAAATAGATATAGTTCTGTCTGTATAAGTTGTTCAAAATTATAGACGTCGTTATTTCGACCCCCCCCCTTAAGTGTGTCAGTAACTTTAACGAAATAGAAAGGAATGTTAGCGATTTTTTTTGACGCATACTAAAAGTTTGTGGATAATGGTCAAAAAGTTTTAATTGTACATATGAAGCCTTTTTGTATTTTTATTTTTTTTCAGCTTTTTATATTTCGCGTGTAGCAGGGTAGGCAGAGGAAGCATAGTGCTTAAATATTCCGCTTCCCACTTTCTGCCGAATTCAGAAGGCATTGTATGTTGAGGGGCAGAACTCAACGCCATTCTCTGCCTCGACACCAAAGCGAAGAAACGGAAATATAAATTTGAATAAATATAGCTTATTGTTATAAATAATATTATTTATCTGCGTACAATAACAATTGAAAGTGTTTCCAAGTAACACAATACAAGTGTAGAAGTTAACATATAATACATTGGCGTAGTACCCAGCAGTTGAAAGTAGATCCAGCAGCTCTCTAGGCGCTGTTGTTTTATACTACTTGTTGAGAGTTGTTTGACAAAGTTGGTGAGATCACCTCGGAGGATATGAGTTTGAACATATACATATATGTCTTGTAACGGAGAAGTACAATCTATATTCTATTTTTGTTTATAAAATTGAAAATGTGTAATTCTTATTCTAATGGGGCTGGTGGCGGTGGCATAAGTATGTACGCGACGGTTGTGTGTTCGATTCCTAGGCGGTGGAATGATAAATTTCATAGCTCCACTCTGGTAACGAGGCAAAACGTGGCGTTGAGTTCCGCCAAGCAACAAACAACCGTCACACCTACAGTTACACCCTCGTCCCTCGGCCTCAATCTATTAAAATAATATTTTACGATAAATTATATTGATAGTCATGAAACTATCGTAAATTTCAGGACAATGGTTAATATTGTTTGTAGTGCGACTGAACGAGGTGCCATGGAAATCACGTATTCCAATCTTTCATACTTTGCCGATCGTCTGTTTCAGGGGAACTTGTGTGCAAAGATATATATACGTGCCGATTCGTACCATTATTCAATTTTTAAATCAAATACTACGCTAATATAATAATGTAAAGAAAAATGTATCTTTACAATATTATAACCATTTACCGCTGTGAGTGAGAAATAATTTTAATAAAAAAAATATAGCAGTGTAGGCAGAAGGGGCCTAGTGTTAAGACACTATGTTCCCCACTTTCCGCCGAATTATTCGTGTTGAATGGCGGAACTCAACGCCGCGCTTTTAGCTGAGCACCAAACCGAAGAAATTATATTATTAATAAATAATAATTTATTCCCCCAAGTGGCAAGTGGTGATCGAATCCACAATCGTCACGTTACAGACACACGCTTGTGCCTCTGCGCCTCTACGGCTTCCTTTAAGTAATTGTATAAGTTCATATATTAAAACATATTTTTTTAAATTTGTATTAGCACATTTATTTAATCTTATATCTAATCTTTTCATTATATTTAATCATAATTTTCTTTACAAATTCGCGTTAATCCATGTAAGGAAGGCTGTCACTCTGGTATACACGGATGGGAAGCCGGATTGGCAACTGTTGTCCAATCCGAAAGATACAATACCAACCTAAAGCAAAAAAATGAAAGTAAAGATTTTTTCACATTTTAAAGCGACATTTTCACTTAACAATTTTAAGTAGAAATTCTTATATTCTTGCTAACTTACATGTTTATATTGTTAGCATTTCTATAGAAATAATCACAATATTTTTCTGGCTACTCTCAAGAAAATTCGGAGTGCGAAAAGAAGAAATAAAACACAAGAAACTCACCAATGTCCTTTTATTATTCCAAACTACAGTTAGAGGACCGCCCGAGTCCCCATCACAAGTACCAACTCTATTCTCTCCGCTAGTACAAAGATGACTGCCGTGTAGAGATACATCGAAGCTCTTCTGACATTCAGTGTTGGTCATTATTTTTAAATCGATATGATGAAGGCTGGTTGTAGTTGGGAAACTGTTTTGAGCTGAAACATGTATTTTTATGAGTGCACTATAAAATGTAATTTCCAGTTTTTCCGTTCCCGTCATCTTCACTTAAGTGAAGACGAAAAACGTAAAAATATAAAAAAAAAATAGTATAGTAATAGTTTCTGAATAATTCTATTAAGGTAAGACCGTAGACATCATAGTATTACCGTCGCTAGTTTTTCCGTATCCCGTTGCAATGGCTGTCTGTCCAGCAAAGTTCTGATTCACATCTGCCATACTTGGTAGCGGTACAGCTTGGATATTATCTAAAACAGTATAACATAATTATGTACATTTAGATTTTTTACATAATTGCAATATATAATATGTATATATGAAATTAAAACACTGCGTGAATAATATAGCTATATACAAATTGTATAAAGTATTTATATAATAATAACGTCAATAAAAAACATACAAATTAGATATAAATAAAAAAACAAGCATTCAAATTTTTTTTCATGGTGTATTTATTGTATATCACAAGTCAAGCGTTTTCATTTATACCCAAATAAGGTAATTTGTCCAAAAACTTTAAATCTTCCATTTTGTTAAAGAGGTAATTTAGGATTTACAATAATACTAATTAAATGTATGTCATTTCATTATCACATTACTTCAATTATGGAAGGTAATCAAATAAACTTGTAGAAAAAAAAACTGATAACATTTAAACCTTATTGTAATATTAATTCCTTTCATTTAAATACTTACTGTTATAATCCACTTTAGAAATTTTCGCCATTGCAATATCATGAGTAATGTCATTAGGGTTCCAATTCGAATGTACCACAATATCAGTGGTGGTGATCCTTGTTCCTCCAGAGTACAAGAGAAGTGAACCCAAAACTACCGTGAATTGAGCAGCTTGGTTCTGTCCATCCCACCAGCAATGCGCTGCTGTTATGACTCGGGTATTTGATATTAATGCGCCTCCACAGACGGATGGCCATCCTGATTTCAGTTTAATATCTAAACCTGCCTGCGAATTAAGATATCAGATATTAGCTGCGACCTCGTTCACACTGTTAAATGGAAGTAGCTTAGAATTGTATAGTCCATTCTGAATAACAAATTCTAAAAGTAATACCTACAGGTATAGATAGTGTGTTGAATTAATATAATTAAAAACGATAACAAACAACAAAAAGAAAATCGTTTTTTTTATAAATCCTTACAATATAGTTGAGGCTTCCCACTATAAGTAGTTTATTGACACGATAAACAATCAGTTCCGTTGACGAATTGAGTATACAATAGAAAAATATTTTACAACTGGAACCAAATATAGTTTCTGAGATTACCGCTTTCAACCAAACATTTAGACTTTAGTTATACATATATGACAAAAAAAAACAGTCGAACCTCCTTTTCTTTCAGAAGTCGGTTAAAAATATAACAGATGCTATATTATCAACATTCCATTGAAAGCGCGTTAATTTACTGTCGTCATCGTTAATTACGATCAGAAATGAATTAAGATTTGATACACTCTGTACATTTGTATTATATTGAATTAGTTAATAGAGGCCAGTGATATTAGTTATTATTATTAGTTCCTTTTTTCCATAAGAGGTAAGGAACTCGGGGAACTTCGGAATTTGGACACATGAAAAGCTTAGTCTTTTCTATTCTAAAGCAGTAAAAAAGAGAATTACGAAAACGAGCTTGCGTACCACTATTTGTAGACACTTAATAAAATGACACTTAAAAGTGAAACAGAATGACACTTAAAAGTGTCTTCAAAATATATGTTTTTCTAACCTGATACGGATACGACGTGGTACTAGGAGCTTGAGTTCCACCAATTATCCTCGATATACCATTTTCAGAATTCATCAAATCGAAGGCCGTCTTTATCCCGGTGGCGTAATGGTATCCATAATTAGATAGCTTTAAGGCTTCTGCGTAAAAAACTTGTATTTTCAAAATAAATACTGTAAACACTATAATAATCTTCATTTTCTTAGTCCTTTGTCTACAATCCTAGCAGATGTGAAGTATCAATAAATATTGTATATAGTTTATATTGTGAGTGTATTCTGATAATGTAGTAATTATCTATAGATATTAGATAGAGAATATTTTTTTATGTGATAAGATTAATTATAAGAAATGGTTACGTCATTGTGGTGAAATTGCACACACACATCCTAAGATCACACATCATGCCAAGATAAAAGACAAAATGCGGCGTTCAGTTACCCAACAAAATGAACATATTAAATATTTTTAATGTTGGGATTAGGGAGAATGGATTATTTTTATTTAATTCCCCCGCGTGGGAATCGAACTCAAACCATCGCGTTTACAATCGCCACTGTAAAAAGTTATTTAGCGAAATGTATTAATATACTGATGTTTAGTTATAATGAAGATGACGTTTTAAACTTAATTAAAATTATTTTGGCATAATGACATATTACTGATAGGCCAGGATTTTTTTTTATTGGTATTAAAAAAACTTTATTCATTTCAATAGAACCTGGAAATGGAAAGGAAGTTACTTCTGTGGCAATCAAAACTATTTAATTGAATTTTCAAACGCCGGCATAGTTCTAACAAATCGTTACGGCGCTGTTATATTCCTTACATGGTTTTAAAAAACGGAACCCGAGAGGGGTTCCGTCACCCAATAAAAAATGCTTAAGATTTTGTGTAATATTGGGTGAACTTTTTTACTATACATAGCTTCACGCCGTATCCTACATAGTAGCTGACGAAGGCCAAGGCCATCAACGCGTCTGTAGCTCCTCTGGTGTTGCACGGGGTCGTGGGCGACGGTGATCACTTACCATCAGGTAACTCGTACTCGTTGCCTTGTCCTTTTACATAAAAAAACATATACAAAAATATATACTTTTGCTTAGACCTAACCTAAAGCCATCCCTTCCTACGAAAATTCCAAGCAGGATACAAGCCTTGCTATCTAACCGGAAGTCGTTATGGTCAGGATTCGTCGTTTTTTCAGCGTGAAAGTATTAACAAGTTGACAGGTGCTATCGCGGCGGGAAGCCGGAAGGTGAAGCGGGCTTTAGCCGGTCGTTCACTTTGAATATGGCGACGATAATTTCATTTTTTTATCTAACAATGAATGCTTTAATACGAGAAATAGATATAATTTAAAGTCGATTTGGTTTTTTTATGTCTATATATATGTGACTTAGTACTTACTATATGTTAAATATGCATTTCGTAAATTCACTGTATGGATGTTCGTTCCTCGTGTTGCGTAGTAAGGTATTTAGAGAAGTGCCTGTGAATTATGAGGCTATATTCTACATATGGCATTCTCACTTCGGCACCACAGCGAAGAAATGAAAATATTAAATATTTAATTTCCTCGAGTGAGAATCGAACCTACAATCTGTCGCGTTTACAATTATACCTTAAGCCCCTGCGCCACGATTTGCCTGTTTTTTGTTGATCTTTAAATTTTATCTCCAAATTTTAAATTCTGAGTGTACGTACTAACTCACATATTAATGTTCATATCAGCGATCAACATCCCGTGGGAATCTATTGATGTTTCGATGTAAAATGTACTTTGCGTATTAAACCAGATATAACACAATAATCTCATCCATTTTCATACAAATCCTTTTGTATGAACATTTTGTAGGATTATATTATTAGATTCCTGTTTTAATATTTCAACTATTTTTAACTAGCTTTTTACATGCGATTTCTCTCGCGTGGTCGAATGGAAATCTCAAACTCTGACCGCAAGTATTGTGGGTTACATAGAAGGGGGATTATCGTAACCGTATAAAAATATTCAATTCAAATTATTAGTTCCTGAGATTAAAACGTTATAACAAATAAAGTTCTTCAGTTTTTTTAGGCACGCGACGCGCGACGTTTGTGGATTCGTTTCCCATTCGATTAAATAAAATATTTACTATTTTCATGTATCTACGCACTGCCTAATTTTCGAGACATTGCGTTGAGTGATGGAACTTAACGCTTTGCCTTTTTTCTTTAGATATGTAAGATATGTAAGTATTTGAATCTCCCGAGTGGGAATCAAATCTACGACCCTCGCGTACAAAGGCTGTGCTACTACGCATCAATGGCTACTTCCAAATTCCGATATCAATTATATAATAGTATCACTAAATTGTTCCTCTCTGCTAACAATTCCCAAATCCAATGAGGCGCGTGTCAAAGGTGTGATGAAGCTAATCAAAGGTGCTGCGGCCGACGCTGTAGATATTAATTATTTCTTAGTTCAAATGATTTGCTTTGATAAAACCACTTTGGGCTGCCCTTTTAGCCTCTCTTGTATTAGCCAAATTAGAAATCCACTTGTTTTTGTATACATTTTAGTATAAATAAGCTTTTAAAAGCTTAATTTTGGTAAAAGTTTGTTAATACTTATTATCTAATCTTTCCTTTGTTTTCGATAATTAATGGAATGTGTATAGATTTAATCAATAGATAATCTTAACACAATGCTAGTTGTAAGTGAGTAGGAACAGTTTTTTTCACCCTGGCGTAGCATTGGGTTTCTCCAACTCCAACTCTGTTGTATGTGCAGGATAATATATGAAAAAAAGGAAAAAAAAAAATATTATCCATTTCCAATAACAATAATATATATTTGTACATATGAAACTATTTTTTTGAAGTTGTTGAAAAAGTAGGAATTAATAATTATTACGAAAAATTTTATAAGAGAGCTGAATAATTCAAATCTTAATATTTAATATTAAAATACCTGCCGGTTTTTCTTACAAAATGATTTCACATGAACGATATTTCAATTTTAAAAATTAATTCAACATTTTTACGCATCATCTATTCGGTATCTTAAAAGGTAATTTCTTTTGCCACCTCCTCATACTTCCTTGCCCGTAATTGATTTATCTTTGATGCCAGTGAACTAGAAACTGGATTACTTTTAATATTTGAATCAAGAATGTTGTATGTATTTAAAACCTACTTTAGATATTATTCATGTATACCGTCAATTGGAAGCCAATGTTTGAATTGTGACATGGTGGATTATCATCGATGTTTTGGATCCCAACTCTGGGGGATGATGAACCTGTTCCTCATATACGAGGGTAGGTGGAATGAATGTAGTAATAAGACACTCTGTTTTTGTCTTTTCATTTGAAAATGTACATTATTTTAGATCATATTTCGAATTCGAGTGAAAAGTGAGGAACGGAGTATCGTACACAAGGTTCCCTTTGCCTACCATGTTGTACGCGGGATGCAGCGTGAAGTTGATTTGATTTGATTCAGTAGCTATAAAATAATATTCTGAAATGAAATATCAAACCAGTTTAATCAAGTGCGCGAGAGATGTAAATGAGTGGTCATCATAACTCGCTGTAAGTTGAACTTGCAAGTCGTTGGAAAACGACACTGCTTTCATATCAAAGATAAAGAAACCTATGTTTGTAATGCAGAAAATCGAGTACAAAAATTGTACGTTAATTAATTTTATTATTGAGACCGTTGTGCCTTAGTGGCATATGGTTATGGGTTCGATTCCCACTTGGGGGAATAAAATATTTAATATTTGCATTATCGCTCTCGTATTTAAAGCGAGTTCCGCCACTCAACGCGTAATGCCTCGAAAATTCGACACGAAGTGTCTTACCACTAGGTTTCCTCTGCCTTATCATAAAAAAATGTAGCCATATCCAGAAACATTGAAGTTCCATAGCAGTTTTTAATAAAGCAACATTACGCGGCCCGGCGCGACGTTCACAGAGATGTATGCGGCGTTCGTCGCTGAAATGCCTAATTAAGATCTTCATCAAAATCCTTCCCCAAATATATGTGTCTAACAAATTCTAAAGCAACACTTTGCATAATGTGTAAACACTCTTTGAGAATTTCGGGAGTGGCGCTCGTTTTATCTAAATGCTTATTTTGGAAGTAGTATTGAGGACTTCATGGTACTATGGCTCACCTTTTGACTGTAAACACGACGGTTGGGAGTTTGATTTTTAGTCTGGGAAAGGGATTATTTTAATTCAGCACGGCGATCCACCACTCAAAACGTTATCTTAAAAATTAGAGACATTGCGGAGGAGCTTAAAGCCGTGCGTTGTCTACTCAAGCAGGGAAACAAAAATAATTTCAATATAATCCCCCGAGTGTGGACCGAACCTACAACCGTGGTACTTACTTCCAGACGCTGTGCCACAATGGTCTTCTTTTTATTTAATTACTTAGTAAAAAACTAAATTGACATTTAAAAAGTTTTTCTTTGAAATTACTAAAATTAAAACTATGATACGAGAATATCTGTAGAAAACTATTGTGTTAACGTGAAGCTGTAAAAAAAACTATTGTGTTGAAAGTAAGTACTTTAAGTTTTAAATATATATTATAAGAAGTACATTCTCACGTTGCATCCGGGGCAGACAGTCAACGGTCTCGTAACGCCAATGATGGTAGCTGCCTTTGCAACTGGCCATTTTGTATGCAGATTTACTTTTATTAAGTTGTTTTTGTTTATTTTATATTGTTAAACCTTTTTAGTTATATTGGGATTTTTTTTTGTTTCTCATCACATTTTGGAATATACAGTGTAGAGTTGTACCAAGTGTATATGGAATTTCTGGAATTTAGGGTTGGGTGTCGGGAACAGAGTCTCCTAACACTAGGTACTGCCTTGCGGGATGAAGAGTGAAACTACAAGAAACTACAAGAGTATGAACCTTTATCAATGAGGAATTTGACTGTATAAACGTACAGTGTGTCGTTAAGTTCCGTCACTCAACCCGTAATATTTCTAATTTTGGCAGAGTCTTGACATTGCATTTGAATTGCATTGTATTCTTAGTTTGCCACTAGCAAAATTTAAAATATCTGTAAAAAAAATTCTGACAAGTAAAGCGTACTACACTGTTCAAGAATATTTAGAGGATAAGCATGTATGGAATTAATGTCTATTGAAAGTAATGCAGGATTGCTGCCAGCTAATGTTTATAGGTTGTACCATTGATTTTGAAAAGAGCAACTGTTGAGTTTCTTGCCGGCTTTTCTCAGCAGAACTGCCTTCCGAACCGGTGGTAGCTTTTTGTTCATATATTCATTTGACGATTCAAAAGTGCTTGTAATAATTACCTATTTGAATAAAGAATATTTTGAATTTGAATTGGAATTACTTGGGTGAACTCTAAGAGGGACATTGAGTTAAGTCACTACCCCAATTTTACTTGCTTTCTTTCTACCAGCAATTTCATTTTCAACTTACTTTAAATACTATTATTTTTAGCTTTTTATGGCCAACAGCTTTACCATGTAAGCTTTTACCATACCTGTCTGCTCTAAGAGAAATAAAGTAAGATAGGATCGCTATATCTATTTACATTTTATTACCAATACAAACATACAAAACGGACTTCTGAACATCAGACCGGGAGTATTGAACTCGGTATTTATAGAATTTTTCCACTGAAGTTATGAAATTTTATGCACTTTTCTTGATAGCAGAAATAATATAGTAACAAAATAAAAGGGTATTTTAGGGTGACATAAAAATCAAATAAGCTTTGTTTATTATGGTCAAAAATTTTTTTATGTCAACTGAGGCCGTGGCCCAGGGGCACTAGGCGACGGTAGTGGATTTGATTCCCGAATAAATTTATTAATATTTTCATTTCGTGCGCAGCGCTAAGTGAGAATCGAACCCATAACCAATTGCGCTTATAATCCAGAGATTGCCTCCAGAATCCGGTGGAAAGTGGGGAATTTAAGAGCAAGTTCCCATTAGAACGACGTCTCTTAATACTAGTTTCCCTTTACCTACAACGGATAAGAGGTGAAGTTAAAAGAAAAATCGAAAAAAATATTTTGTTTATAAAAGATTTCCACCTATAAGCTTAAAAGTATAAACCCAACGTATACTTAAAGTTTAATAATCGCAATACAATGACAAAATTGTAACCTAATTTCAATTTAAATACTCAGTTAAAAGCGGCGTTACATAAATTAATTTCAAGGTTCATATTACGTTCAATTAACGGAGTTATACTTTCATAATTTCCGAAAATGGCCTCCAAGAGTATCGTATTTTATTCAGATCCAGTCGAGCTTATATTAATAACTTTGTAAGGTTCAAATTTTTGTTTAAATTGAATTTAATTTTAAAATACCATATGGTGCAGTGGCTATATGTTTGTAGGTTGCAGAGTCCGTCGTGGCTTAGTTCAGCTTAGCTGATCGAAGAATGGCAGGTACTAGCGAGGATGTGACGGTGAGAATAAAGGTGAATGTGCTCAGCTGGCTTGGACTTTAACGAATGAGTGATGAAAGAATTGCAAAAAGATTTATGATGGAAAAGTGAGTAGTAAGAAAGGTAGGGGGAAACTTCGGTTGACCTTCGAAAACAGAGTATCAAAGATACTGGAGGAAGGTCACGTAAAAAACATGCATGCATGTATTGATGACAGTGGACGAGGCGAAAGAAGTTTGTAGGGACCGTAGCAGTTGGCTCTCCGTTCTCTCTGATTACGCCACTAAGGGTAAAGCGTGAGCTAAGTAAGTTAACGTTTCTTTCGTTAAAATATTGTTATAACCAGAATATATTTTTGAAATACCTAAGATAATGTAGTGAATGAAAATGCCTACTTTGATATTAACGTACAAAATTGTTCCATCTACGAATAAGCAACTACCAAGTGAAATATTAAACATTTTATTTTCTACAACATCAAAATCAGAATGTATATGGAATAACTTTCATTCATCAAATATAAACCGCATTTGTTAGAGCTGTTTTATATCATACGAAGCTTTATTTTATAATAACATTGAAAAATTGCTTCATTTTGCTACTATTTACTCTTTGTTTGTTGATTTCTCAGGATCCCTCTGGCTACTCTATCCTGCATATGGAGTAGCCAGAGGGATCCATCCTGAGAAATTAATATTAAGATACTTCGTTCCCATGAAGACCACTTCCGTTCCACACTTTGCGTTGAATTCTAAAGATATGTTGAAGGGCGGAACGTAACCCCGCACTCAGATTCATTGCCGACCAAGGAAATTAAAATATTAAATATTTCACATCCTCTAGTGGGACTCGAACCCACTACCTGTCACATTTACAGTCGCACGCTTGTGCCCTTGCGAACGACTGTCCTCCTTAATTAATTTCAATATTGTATTTGAGATTTTTTATTAAATTTCTACATTTTTCTTTAATAAGAAAAAAATCATTTAAAACAGTCTTAACAATCAGGATAAGACCAGAGATTAATGGCTCCACATTTATCCGTTGTAAGAGAGTTTTCTGTTTTCGCACCCGCCTCGGCCGCAACCCTTATTGATTGCAATGCTGCTTCAATTTAACTTTCAATTTGGACTTTTGTCCTCGTCTTATGGGATTACAAGATGATTATACCTTGAATTGAACACTTTTATGTTTTGTTTTGAGTTCATGTATTGTTTTTTTTATTTTTAGTGAAAAAAAAAACAAAGCTCTAGTCTAGGCGAAGCGGCTTTAGAAATCAGCGGAAAGTGGAAAGCGGAATTGTCTAAGTAGAAACGTAGTGTTAGCAGACGGAGGAAATCTACTCCACTCCCCACTTCTGAGAGTCACGGCATGTTACGTGATGGAGTTCAAATCTTTGTATATCAAGTAAAGGGGCCCACCCATAATAAAATTGAAGTCATAATGAAAAACCTAAATATTGTCGTATTATAGTTAATTATATTTTATTTTTTATAAAAAATATTGGACTTATACGACGTACGAGTAAATTCTCTTTAAATTTCAAAGATGGGTTTCTAATAAACCAGATGCTGCAAAATCTATCTTCTATATCTCTATTTTATAATGCTATAAATCTAAGTCCGATCCATCACCTGCGTACTTACGTGTTAGTTTTAATTCAGTGGGTAAGAAGATATTTAAGAATAAAAATATCGACTATATTATATAAAAACTAGTAATTATATAATTTCATTTCTCCGTTGTGGCAAGGCAAAAGCCCGGCGTTCAGCTCCGCCATTTAACACGCAATACTTACACAGAATAGAGTGTCTTAACTCTAGGTTCCCTCTGTCTACCCAGCTGTGTGCTCGATACAGTGTGAAGCTGATTTGGTTATTTTAGTATAGTTACTCAAACTAAAACTTAAATACTAAACGTTTCTCAATTTACATATTTTGAGACATTCCCAAAGAAAACACAGATACCAAAACTCTCTTAATAACGCTAACCTACCAAAAGTTTATTTAGACTATGTGTTGACATCGCCCACACATGTTTTCACAGGGGTGCCCTTGAACTAATTGTGTCCTGGAGACATTTCCAAGTTCTAAGAGAGCCCCGGATCTAAAGTGTACATAGGACTGCTATGGAGTGGTCCTGCTTGTGTTTCCCTAGTTGTCAGCTCACGTCTTAAATGTACTGAATTTATTGAGGTTTGTAAAGATGATGGAGGGTTGTTTGAAGAGGATGGGGGATTATGTGATTTGTATAAAGATTGTTAAAATTAAATTCTGTACTTTTTTATAATTTTTAAAGTTGTATCACGGTAGAGGGAACCTGGAAACCCAGTGCTTAGACAGATCCGTTTCAGGTACTTACGTATCCACTATCCGCCGAATTCTGGAGACGTTGCGTTTTGAATTCCGTAAAACAAACCCACAAACTGTCGCGTTTGCTGTCACACGCTTGTACCCCTGTGCTATTACTGGCCTATAAGAGGCCTATATCATAAACCCGTAGACTCGATTTAACTGGTTCAGGACGCCCTTAAACCTTTCATTTCCTTCGTACTTGGGCAAAATGAAAACCCATCGCTATCTAGTATTCTATTGAGGAAAAGCAATATAAAAAGTGAGCGACACTGCGGCGCCATAGTAAAACTTGATGTGAGA
Organism: Heliconius nattereri; assembly: GCA_013403645.1. Taxonomy (NCBI): domain Eukaryota; kingdom Metazoa; phylum Arthropoda; class Insecta; order Lepidoptera; family Nymphalidae; genus Heliconius; species Heliconius nattereri. Next base: position 1,459,480 of record JAAIXI010000255.1, read on the forward strand.
AACCGTTATGCCTTAGCCTTTATGTCATCTGTTAACATTTTTAGACTTATAAATAAATATACAACAAAGTTAGTTTTACGCTTCCTTCTCATATTTTTTTAAACTTTCCGGTTATTTCACTGGTTTGTACAGATATTCTAAATATTCTTTATCTGAGTAGACAACAGTTTTCGGGTTCCATTTTCACTTGGGGCGGACATTCAATATTTTCAGGAATTGAAAGGAGACAAAGCGCGAAATTCGGTGGTAGGTTTATCTCTCCTTATGTTTATATGCGACCTTCTCACTTACAATTAAATTAATTTAGTAGCGTTATTTAAATTTAGCAAAGGAAACTGACGGAACCGAAACCAAATATCGTTATTATCTAAAAAAAATATGAAAAAACTCTATCTGAGATATAGCATTTTTACCAAGATTTTAATACGCTATCACCAGCATAATGTAGCGGCATTATCATAACATTTTATTACAGAAGGCATAACTATAAGAATATTTACAACACTATCAACGTAAGTACGAATGATTTACCAAAGTAAACGCTTAGGTAAATCTCTGAAGGGTCTGGCTCCGTTCCAAATGCTCGCTGTAATTATTTGAGCATCGGTTGGAATCTTGTCAGTGGACTTTTTTGGCAACAAAATGTATTATACAGCTTTTTTTCTTTATTAGGTAGTATCGTATGGACAATGACAGTTTCATAGAGTATCCCAATTTATGTCACAATCTGCTTATCAGCAGCATAAGAGATTTGGAACTGTATGTGTGTCATATATCACAGTGACCATTGCTGCTTTTTATGTATTTTCGTTTCTTTTTTGTTTCACGCTGTATCCCCCATGTAGGAGGGTAGGCAGATAGAGCCTAGTGATAAGATATTGCTATTCTTCTTCAAAAGTAAGCAGAGAGAAACTTGTGTTATGACACTATGGTCCCCATTGCACAGTTTTCGAAACATTCCGTTTTGTTTTGAATGGTGAATATGTTACTTGTACTCAACATCTTTAACAGAAATTCACACAAGAATAGCTTCAAATCTTAAACTTGCACCTACTTTGGACAACAGATCTACATTATGGCTGTATTTGCGAGAATTCTAATATTTTATAAAATGTTTTAAAAATTCTATAACATGATACAAATATTTACGATATTATATGAAGATTAAAAACATTTTGTTTGAAAAGGATGTGGATTATATGATCTGTTACTGATTGTGGCTTAAAATTTTATGGTTCACGTCCTCATATACACGAATCTTCTCTTCTTCTTCTTCTTCCTGGCATTAATCCCGGCTATTACCAGGGTCTGCCTTCCTACTTAACCTACTCCACTTTGCACGATCTTTTACGTCCTCGGTGGTTAGACCATTGGCTCTCATGTCCTGCATCACGACATCCAACCAGCGCTTCCTTGGGCGTCCAGGAGGTCGCGCCCCAGGAACTAGTATAGCAAGGCACTTGCGTCCGACATAGTTCTTAGGCCGGCGCGTAACGTGGCCAAACCATCTCAAGCGACGCTCTTGGAGCTTATCCGCTACGTCACGGACCCCAAGACTACCTCGAATGAATGTGTTGCGTATGCGGTCAGACCGCGTTACGCCGCACATCCACCTCAGCATCTTCATTTCCGTGACGTGAAGCTCCTGAGTGTGCCGAGATAGTGCTGGCCAACATTCGCTGCCGTATAAAAGAACCGGTCGGACGATGCTCTTGTATATCAGCCCCTTGAGCTTGGGCGGTATTCTGCGGTCGCAGACCACACCAGTGACCTCCCGCCATTTGGCCCAGGCAGCGCTTATCCGGCCATGGACATCGTGGTCGATGCCTCCAGACTCGTGCATAACGGATCCAAGGTACCTGAACTTCTCCGACTTAACGGCTGGTTCAGGACCTATAAGGATGGTGCTCGAGTCCCGGCTCCCGCAGGCCATGTACTCTGTCTTCGACACATTTAGTTTAAGGCCGCCGTTCTCAAGCGTACCCTTCCAGAGGTTCACTTTACGCTCCAGCGTCAGTCGGTTCTCGGCAATGAGTGCTATGTCGTCGGCATACATCATCAGCCATGGAGGCTGGTCCTGGATGTGAGCCGAGACAGTATCGAGCACTACATTGAACAAGAACGGACTAAGAGCCGAGCCCTGGTGAACCCCCACTGTAATCGGGAAGGGTCTAGTGTCGCCAACAGCAGTCCTAACCATAGAAGCGGAATCGTGGTACATGCCTCTGATAATCTCAATATAGGCCTCAGGGATCCCTTTGGATCGCAATGCCCACCAGATACACTGACGAGGCACACAGTCAAAGGCCTTCTGCAGATCTAAAAAGGCCACGTGCAGAGCTCTCCTTTTTTCCCTGTATGCCTCCATCAAAGTTCTGAGGGCGAAAATGGCGTCCATGGTGCCCGATCCTGGCTGAAATCCATATTGAGACTCAGAGACAGTACACTCTCGGCGGAGCCTGAAGTCGATCATGCGCTCGAAGAGCTTCATGGTATGACTCATAAGCTTAATGCCCCTATAACTACCACAATCTTGAACACTGCCCCTTCCCTTGTAAATAGGGGTAATAAAGCTAAGCCGCCACTGATGCGGCATCTTACCAGTGTTCAAGATATGGTTAAAAAGGTCAGTAAGCATGAGCACACCAAGAGAGCCCAACGATTTCCACGCTTCGATCGGAATGTCGTCAGGTCCCACCGCTTTTCCGTTCTTCATGCGTCGAAGGCAATTACGTGTTTCGTCAAGGGTTATTGGGGCAATAAGTCCGAGGTTAGGCGGTGGGTCGTGATGAAGACTGCATGGGTGCTGAGTATTCAGCAACTCCTGGAAGTAGCTTCTCCACCTCTCCTTCACAGAGGCATGACTACAGAGCAGCGTGCCCTGGGAATCTTTGACGCAAAGACATTTTGCGATATCTTGCGTCACTTTATCCCGGGAACGTGCCAGTTTGTAAATGAGCTTCTGCCCCTCCACAGTTTCAAGTTTATCATACAATGGTGACAAACTTTCACTGCGGGCTCTGGCTACAGCTCTTTTACAGGCACGTTTAGCTACTGTGTACTCCAGTCTGTCTTCAGGAGAGTTGGATTCCTGCCACTTCTTAAAGGCAGCCTTCTTTTCACGAGTCACCTCCTGGACCTCGTCATTCCACCACCATGTCTCCTTGTCGATGACACGTCCTCCCCTAGAAACACCAAGAACTCGCCTGCCTGCCGCAATGATTGCCGACTGAGCCCGATCCCAAGCATCCTGAGCAGTCTCGGTGTTAGTCGAAAGATTATGACACGAATCTTCTATGGAAATGATGTGGACATCATGTCCTTTGGGTTAAATCGCGTTAAGAAAGATAATTCTATATAAAACAGATTTTTATCATCGTCCTTATAAATTAATAAAATAATATTGTTTTAAGCCTCTTTACCTTCACGCTGTGTGGTATACATATAGCAAGGTAAGTAGAGGGAACGTCGTATTAAAACAGTCCGATCCCCACGCTTTAATCAATTATCGAGACTAAACGTACAAACCTAACTGTACTAAACGCCTGTGCCTACATATAGCAATACAAGTTGCCATAGCAACGTGCTGTCACTTCCCGTTTTTATATAAAACGTTGTTATAGCAACAAAATATAAATATTCAAATAAAAAAAGATATTATTTATTTTCTTAAGTGACTCCCTTTAGGGCGTTAGAACCGCATTCCCTCACTGACATGTATTTCACGAAAGCTTTTAAATTGTCACCATGCTAATCCCTTCCGACAGCTGATTGTAGGCAAATTGACTTATCCATTTTGACAGACTATTCCAAATATAAATTTTGAATAAATATTATTGAGGCTCCAGTGGCGCAGGGGTACAAGCATGAGACTGTAAACGCAACGGTTATGGATATGGGTTCGATTCCCACTCGGGGGAACGGAAATATTTAAATCAAATAGACTTTTACATGCACGTATAATTTCATCCTCAAATGAACATAAAGCCACCGCCGGCTCGCATCTATATTTTCATCTCCTATCTTCATCAGCTTTCTCTTCAGCAGCTCTTGTAACTAGGTAAAGCGAGATTGAGTTTCACTGTAGTGCTTTAATGTCTTAACACTAGATTTTTAGGTTCCCTCTGCCTACTGTCTTATGTGCGGGATACAGCGTGGCTAAAAATTAAATAAAAAATACGTTTTTTTTTGTTATAATACAATATTTTACCCAAACAATTAGCCAAAAAGGCATAAAATACAAAAACGTCATCGTTCATATATTTATACACTCAGACTAATCCAATGGATTACAAATTTCAATACATTCATCAGCGTCCATACAAACTATCCATTCAACGCTGTATTTATTTTACTCCCTGTTCCGTAGGTATACAATATATGATAAACAAACAGCGTTGTTTTGTTTATGCATGAGCCTTTCATACGGTAATGGTCAATAGAATATAAAAGGTATAAAAGGAATCTATAGATTGTCTTTGTTAGTTAATAATATATGATGTTTGTTTTTTTTTCATATTTAATTTAGATCTCTTTTTCTTCTTCTATAACAATGCAAGCGCGTTGTTGAGATCTGCCGTTCAACACGCAATGTTACCTCTGCCTATCAAGCTGTATAAGGGAGATAGTGTAAAGCTAAAAATATATGGACTAAACATACGCTTTTCTACACTAAGTTCTACAAGTGCTAAGGAATGTACCCAAAGCAAGTTGTATGAGCCTAAATTCGAGTGGTTTACGAGTAACCTCTAAAGAGTTCCACTGTTCAGATCCTAGCTTCATCACCAAATCAGCCTGATAATAGCATAGGTGACAACCTAAGTTACGTATATACCTACTCGAATATGTACCTACTCGAATATATCTTCAAGTTTAAAACCTGTTGCATATAGTGAAGTATATGAAAAGAAAAATTCTAAAACCACATTTAGTCGAGGCAAATTACAGGAAAATTAAAAAAAATCCTTTATGAAGCGCAAACCCAACTATCCCGAATGTCCAGAGCGGCCGCTTTAAAAATGCCGATATTCATTTCCATCTCAGTCAATCACCCATTTAGTTACCGGCTTGGATCTACGTTTTTGAACAAACGCGTTCCTGGCAACCAGGTCACTCGGTATCTACAAATGGGAACAAGAAAATTTTTAAAATTTTAGTTTAAAATTTAACGCATGTGGGTAGCTTTACTAGGTTTTAGATTTTACTTCGATCTGTATCCTGAACATAGCAGGGTTGGCAGGCGAAACCTAGTGCTAAAACAATATTCGCCATTAAGACTTACGGTCCCCATTTTCCACCGAATTTGCGGAACTGAAAACCGTGCTTTGACTCATACCGCAAGGAATAATTTTAAGCATTTGATTTCCCCAATGGGAACAGAGAACTAAAGCCGTCATTGCACCGCTGGGTTATAAGCGTGGGACTGTAAACGCGACAGTTGTGGGTTTGATTTCCACTCGAGGAATATTTCCTCGCTTTGATAAGCAGGCAAAGTACGGCGTTACGTTCCGGTACTCAACACACAATGCTTCAAGAATTTGACGGACAGTGGGGAACAGACTGTCTTAAAACGACGGCGGTGCTCTTGCTTTGTAAATAGACCAGTGGTCTGAAGAACTAATTTTCTTCAAGCTCACTCTAAATTTTAGCAAAAATAATGAGAAAATAAACCTTTCCTTCATTATTGCACTTCGAGCGCACTAACGCTCTAAAACAATTTCTCGAACTGCCAACGTTTGAACTTTGAGGCAATTACTTCATTCGGAAGTCTTGCAAAAATTGCTTTGTTCTCTTATTGTTTTATTTCCATACATTTTTTTTTGAAGGAATTTAATTGTTATCGATTTGTGAATCTGTAAACGCATTGATATGGGTTCGATTACCATTTGGGGAAATTAAATATTGAATACTTTCATTTCGTTGCTCTAGCAACGTGGTGAAGCGCGGTGTTGAGTACCGCTTTTCAACACGCAATGCCTTGAGAATTCGACGGTAAATGGAGAATGGAACGGAAATGGAGAACGGAACGGAACGTATAGTATATTCCCAGGTTCCCTCTGCCTACTCTGCTCCATGTGGAATATAGTGTGAAGTTAAATAAAAATAACATTCACTGATGAATACCTATTTTAAATATAGTCGTTCTCCGAGTTGAGATGGGATCTACAAACATCGAGGTTTATTTAAAAAATTATTTAGTATATTTTTTAACATTAAAATATATTTTAAAACAATATTTATACTGCCTTTGATTATAATATCTGTTATTCTACATTATTCTTATAATATTTAACTCGAGACATTTATAAAAAGAGCTTATAGTGGAAAGTAAACAGTAAAATGCAGTTTTATTTTGCAGAAATAAGCCCTGAGATGGAGCTCTTCTCTTTAGGATTTGTGGGCGCCGGGAAAATCTCTGCCGCGGTACAACGTTATTAAAACCATAATCTCACAACTTGAAACACTTTAAAGAATTAAAAGTTATATAAAAATCAAAGTGTGCCACTTTTTTCCGTAGAGCATTATAAGCAGAATGAATCTAGTGTTAAGACACTCTGCTTACCACTTTCTACACAATTTTTGAAACATTGGCTTTATCTGATAAAGCAGGAGAATAAAAATGATTTAAATATCATTATTTTTCCAACTGTATATGGCCTTAATCATCGCGTTTACGGACTGATGTTCTCTCGTTATGCCATGATAGCTTCTGAATATGTGAAATTGTAATGTTTTTTAGCTTTTCGCTCATAGGCAGAGGGAACCTCTTGTTAATATAGCCAGTTTTTATTAAGACACTGCAATTCTGCAGGCATTGTATGTTGAGTGGCGAAACTCAACGCCGGCGTATGTGTAAAATTTAAAACAAATACGTTAAACTGTGACGAAATAATTTAATGTACAAACTTAATGACGTAGACGAAGTATCAGATGTCGCTGTCCTTAAAGATCCTAAATCTTTAAGTATCTAATTACAAGAGTTTGAAATGTCTTAGAGCTACTAAAAAATAAAAGGAGTTAATTAAGTGTGGTGTAAGTTATGAGAGAAATAAAATATTATTGAAAATCATTTCTCGTAACTGAATTTACTACTTTTTCTTATTTTTAACCGTTTTAAGGATAACGTAATGAAACCGTTGTCAGACTATTAACGTTTCAGTTTTTTTTATATTTATTCGCTCTGGTAACATGACAAGGTGTGGTATTGAGCACCACCATTCAACACGCAATGTCTCAAATATTTGGCAAAAAGTGAGGAACGAAGTGTCTTGACACTAGGTTCCCTATGTAAAGTTCCATCCCAGCGTGAACCTAATAAAATGTTGTATTGCATACTGATTATAAGTGACAATGACTTTTCATTTCTTTATTATTATTTTTTATTTTTTTTATGGTAAAAGGACAAGGCAAACGAGCGTTCGGGTCACCTGATGGTGATCACCACCGCCCACGACCCCGTGCAACACCAGAGGAGCTACAGGTGCGTTGCCGGCCTTTGAGGTGGAGATAGACGCGCTTTTTGAAGGTACACATATCGTACCGACCTGGAAACACTGCCGCGGGTAGACCGTTCCACAGTTCGGTGGTGCGTGGAAGGAAATTTCTACGAAACCGCACAGTAGTGGAGACAGTAGTGGACATTTCCTCCGCCCTCGTGAGTGGGATAGAGTGCAGCCAAAAAAAACTTTCAGGACAGGTTAAACACTGGCTAATAGATTAATCAGTCAACTATTTTTATCATTCCTCGTATAGCAGGATAGGCAGATCGAGCCGAGTCAACATTTTTTTGAGTTAAAAGGTATTCCTAGGTAAATAAATAATTATATGTTTCAACTCTTAACTTGAAACCTTTTTATGGCTATGTCTTTTAAAATAGGTCGTATAAATTAACTAAAGCCTTCTGATGATTTAAGGGTGGTGAAGTCGTTCCTTTATTGAAGGAAAGTTGTTTAATATTTGTCGCAGTGGACTTAATGACTTTTGTGGTTGTTTTACTATTTTATCATGCTTATATATTTATGGGCAGGATATAGTTACCTAGGGCTTTTTACCTTCCCCTATTATTTATATTTACTTAAATTTATATTTTCGTTTCTTTGCTCTGGTACCGAGTCAAACGCGCGGCGTAGAGTTTCGCCACTCAACACGCAATGCCTCCAAAACGGCGGAGTGTTAACACACTCCCCCGAATTACCCTGCTATGTGTGGAATACAGCGTGAAGCTGATTTATGTGTATACATGATATTTACATCCATTTTTATCCTTTGTCTATATATATTATAAACTCGTCAATAATACAAATTTATTATCTCCAAAATTGTTTGTACAAATGAAATAGAATTGGGAATACACATATAATATGTTTAAATATAAACAATACAGTAGGTTTAAGCATTTAATTATGATTTCATTGGCCCCGGACGGTGACGGACAAACAAATATAATCGTGTTTTATATTATCAGCTCAGAATAAATATTTCTGTGTATTGTTTGATTGATTGTAATATTGCTTTGTTATTAGAAAATATGAAGTTTTTTTTACCTCCATACTGTTTCCGATGCTATGTTATTATACTAGAGTAACCTAGTGTCAGTGTCAGGACTCTCCATACTCCTCATATTTTTGGATTGCGTTGATTTAAAATCTTGATTTTTTCTGTAGTACAAGAGACATAAGACCTGAATATGTAGTAATTTCAGCTTGATATCTCCACGAGAGCGCTAGGTAAATGATCTTGGTTGTCGGAGAGACGGACAAGTAAGTGATCGTATAAGAGTTGGGATTGACCTTTTGAGGTACAGAAGACTAAAAAAAAAATGTTATAAAATAATTAAATAACACAAATTAAGTTTTCAACCACACCAGCCATTTCGTCCATTTGAATAATCGCCCGAACAATAGTTAAAACTAACACCGACGTCGATAATCGATTACAATCAGCATCAGCAAACAGGAGACGCGGACTGTACCTACAAATACCACTTTGTAATTCTCATTCGATTACCGGCGCTTTTAAATTGAACATTTCTACTATATTGGTGACGTAATGACATGGAAATTACTCTGGAGTGTAAATGTTTTGTTATTTGTGGGTCACACCTGTTGGTTCTTTTTTTTTAGCTGAATGCTGTATTCCGTATATAGTCGTGAAGGCGTATAGGCTTAACAGTGTTAAGTTGTATATCTAGGGCATGTATGTAAACATGATCGATACATGTAAGTTTCTGGGACAGGAAAACCGGCGGTAGAAGAAAGTCATCGCTAAGGAACTTCAAGGAATGGACTGGCATTAAAACCGCCGTAGATTTGATTCATTTTGCTAAGTATGCGAAGTTAACTGCTAACCTTCACTAGTTGGAGAGGCACATTAAGAAGAAGAAGAAGTGAAGACAGAGGGAACCTTTAGAATTAAAATAGATGAATATAATAAAAATTCGATAAATCGGCCCTCAGTTATAAGGATAATCTTTTTTGATTTACATATGCTATATTTCCATTTAGAGGAAGGTAAAAGTTTTATCCAAATCGATTCAGCAATTTCAGAGGTACAAGTGGATATTTTGCTCATTTTTGGATGGGTATATAAAAAGTGGCTTTTGTATCAGTATTATCTTTTCAAAACCATCATCACTATAAAGTCGTAACTTAGTTATAAAATACAATAACATTTATAAAGGTAAACAGATCGCTTGAGTTTTAATCGAAATACGGTCGACATTTTGGCATGACAATACAGAAAACTTTCTGGATTCAATCCAATTTAACTAAACTTGGTCTTGTGCAAATACAAATTTTACATAGTCTCGCCCATTCGGGAAATAAAATGTGATATAAATGTCATGTTTTTGATTTAAAGACAAGTGGCATGCCAGAAACTGAGGAAATGAGTCGAGTGTTTCTCTTGTTGATAGGGAACGATTTTATTATGATTTTGTAAGAATTATTATTATCAAGATTGAAAATTTTCTTTTATTTTAACGCTGTATCCTGCACATAGCAGAGTAGGCATAGGGAATCAGGGAACCTAGTGTCACTCACATTTCCTGCCAAACAATGGAGGCACTGCGTGATAAGTGGCGGAACTCAACGCCGTGCTTGCCTTTACACCAGAGCGAAGAAATGAAAATATTAAATATTTCATGTTTTTAAGTGGGCATCGAATTCACAATCTGTCGCTTTTACACCACATCCACATATCGAACCAATTAAATTGGGAAAATGAGAATTACCAGTCACATTCCATCTGCGTTTGTGATGCAGATATGTAATTATTTGTTGACAAATTATTAAGAACAGGAAGTTCTTGAAATATGTAAAAGTACTATGAACACACATGCGGGAATGATGAAAATATTTCAATTACCCAACACTAAGCCTTTCTAGGGTCGCCAGTCCTTGTAAATATGTATGGTAAAATATTAAATATTAATAGTAAGTTTAGGTTAGTTTGATTTCCTTTTGTCATTACATTTTAAAAAAAGTCTTTTAACATAGAGGCAAAAATGTATAATATACAGTAAATATTATGTAATATACTGCGTATGACGGGGGTTTTTAAATTTGACAGATAACCTTTTAAGATGATATTATAAGTATTTAATCCCCAACTATACGACAACGTCTAATTTATTCGCATTATCAAGTAAATTATTCTGGCAGCCGTAGCCCTGATCCGGTGTCTTACACTCATTTTAATTCCACCCCTTTAATTAAATAAGAGAAAAGGAAAATATGGCTTACATAGCCCCTACAAAAGACTGCTTAAATTACAAAAGTGCGAGAATAATAAACAATTTATTGTACGAAATCAAGAAGCCCCGAGCTTAAGTCTATTGTGCTTTGGTTTTCGAGTATCTTGATTGTTTCTGTCTCATCCAAAAGAGTAGCTTTTTATTCTGGTGTTGTTTGCGTTTACGTTATTATTTTTCTACATTTTTTTGTATTCGTACGTTATTTACATAATAATATTTTAAAGCTGGAGCTTAATCTGTGTAACTTAATGTTAAGTTTTTTTAACCTTCCAATTTTCAAAACATTGTGTGTTAAATGGCAGAAAGAACTCAATTAACCTTGTTAACACAGAAAAGATGAACAAATTTAATTTCCTCGAGTAGGAATCGCACTCACAACGGTCACACGCTGTGCCGCTGCGTTGCCAAAAACAGAGTTATATGCTATTTACAATTTCGTACCTATGCTTTTCCCCGTTGTTTTTTGTTCTTTCATTGCTCTATCGTACGAATAAATTATTGTAATACAAAAATAATAGGAAAAACAGAAATTGTTAAGAATGTCATCTGTCGAACTCAAGAGCTTAAGAGATCATCGGTAGCTCCATTGAGTATTCTGTGATATAAAAATATGGTTGACTGAAGCCAAGTATTAAAGGTTCTAATCCAACTTGATAAATATTTGTATTTATAAATTCATTTGGTACCTACTTTATTTTTTTAGCATCAGCAGAAGGAAGTATTGGAACCTAGTAACTAAAGACCAGACCGCATTCACAGACTTAAGTCACACCGTTCTCATTATTACACTTCCATTTTCCACTTTCCGTCCATCTTCGTCTTCCATTTTTCATTAAACAAAATATTCACTTTATTTTGAAACAGAATTTAGTCATACATTGAGAACAGGCTTAAATAAAAAAGTAATAAAATCAAAATAAAAGGATTTACGTAATTGCCAATTTATTTGTGAATGAGATTATATTGTTATATTTTAGTTAAAGCGCTATAGATCTTAAATAATCGTTGATGACATTCATAGCTATTGCATGTTAGGTTCACTGCCACTCGAAGGAATTATTTTTATTACATATATCAGATCCGGTAAGACAATTAGCGGCATTAAGTATCGCCGTTCATTATAATTAAACAATTGTAAAGTAAATTTAATATTATTTAGAAATTGCATACTGATTTTAATTAAATTGTAAATTGATTTGTACATCAAAAAATAGAGCTTCATTTCTAAATTCTATCCTTATCACATGAAAATGCTAACATAGAAAAAAATATATAACTATGTAACAGATCAGGAGGAGCGTTTGACAAACTTGTACCCTTTTTACGGTCCCGTAACCAAAGGGCAAGGAGCTAATACGGTTATGTCATGTCCATGGCAGTTTGTCAAACCCTTGTAATTTCTATGTTATAATATTTAAATGTATCAGAAAAACTTTCCTTGGAAAGTTGAGAATATTTATAAACATAGGTATAAGTGTGCGCATAAAACCCTCATGACGCAGTGGGAAAACGTTTGAGTGTTATTTTCGCTTACCAGATCTAGTAGGTGGAGCGAGGTGTTAAGTTCCGCTCTACAACCGGTAATATCTCGATAGTTCGGCACAAAGAGGCGAACGGAGTGTCTTAAGGGTTCGCTCCGTCTGTCATAATATGTGAGAAGAAGCTTGAAGCTGGTTTTAACTATTTTTAATTGATATTTATGTGTTGACTGTTGAGGGACGAAATTCAAATAAATTTAATTACTTGTCTGACTGAACATCGAACCTACAAAAGATACTGCCATCAATATGGTTAAGTAAAAAATGACTGCACTCAAACGGAGCGGAAATTGGAAGTTTTTGTGTTCTCCATACATCATGCAATTTTCAAGACAGTACATCTTGTTTGGCGGAACTCAACGCCGAACTTTCGATAATATAAAAAATTAAAGCAATTACACGATTTAATACGCGTCAATATATTACTATGATTATAAAACGTAGTAGGTACACTGTAAGTACCGAGGCATGCTATGAATCGACATCTAATATATTATTATTTTACTAGCGTTTCAATCTAATGTTCCTCGAATCCCGACTGGGAGGAATAAACGAATGTTCATGACAATTCTTATCCCGCGGGAAATAGCTGTCTCGCTATATAATGTATTTTTAATATTGACTAAAGAACTGAATACTAGTGATGGCTAAGTACTCATTCAGTTTCCAGTTATCCCGTGGGCTTAGTTTCTGTTAACGGGATAGCACATAAATGGCTGCTTTATTGTTTTAATAAAATTAAATAGAAAAGTGAAACGTTGCGAACTTCAAAATCGTAGAAACAGTTCGATTTCTTTTTCTCAGTATAGATCATGAAGCCGTAATTGTAGAGGAAAATCATTCGAAAAATGTGTGCGTCGTGGAGGCGCCTTCATAAATAAAAAGTGCCGCATCGTCTTTCTTTTAGTTGCAATTTATGAATTTCTTTGTCTTTTCAAGGTTACAGCCCCCGTTAACGTGATGGTAGTGGGTTCATATTTTTAGTAGAGTATTTTGTTTTTAGTATTTTCATTTACTTGATCTGGTAAGAGGGTCAAGCGTAGCTTCAGGCTTGGCCATCCAATGTCTCTAAAATTTGGTGGAAAGCGGCAAACGGAATGTCTTAGACCTAAGCTCCCTCTGCCTACCCTGCTGTAAAAATATGATGCCACCCACGCATGCCCACGGGTAGGTCGTATTTTCAAAAAACATAATGCATTAACATATTTTTTTCTATTAATCTCGGTAAAGGAGAATGACTAAAAAAAACATTAAGCTAGATCCCCTAATAAACATTATGTATAAACATTTAGTTAGCTATAGTACAAGTAGTATTTGCATGCACAAACATCAACGACGCAATCCAGCAAATTACACTTTAATTAATTATCTGTTACAACAAATTGGCACAGAGTATACATTTATCAAATTACCGTATTGACGTACTGTGTGACGGCGCTGACCAGTTGTTCAACTGTTTTAGTTACTAATGATTATTTAGCATTGTCTAGTGGAGCTCGTTAAACAAACAAATAAAGAGAAATTGGGTTTGAATATTCATAGATATTTACATTTGCCTACATTAATATAGCTATTTCATCTCATAACTAAATTATATTATTTAAAGGAAATAAAAAGTATTTGTTTACTGGAGTAGAAATCGAACCCACAGCCGTTACACCGTTTACAGACAAAAGTGGCCACAGCAGTGTACCTTAGCATAGTAGAAGAAACTATAAAAAATAATTATTACTTAAAGGTAAACCTTCCTCAACTAAAAAGGTAAAGAAAAGTGCGACAAAATAAGAAAAGATGACATTGAATTAAATGTTAATCTCACTTACAAGCCCATGTAATCTCTTAGAGTTATAAATGTTTTTATCAGCTCGGTCTAAGCACGGCGTTCATGTAAGGCTTATCTATTGAATAATTCACGAATATCCGTCCCACTGAACTGTATTCAAACGATTCCAAAGCCAACTCTAGTTGAAAGGAAATACAGGGAAAATGTAATTCCTGCATGTATATATACGTACATACTGTAGGAACAGTTTTATTGTTGGAATCAGTATTTCGAAATATAAGGTTGTATGTTGAAACAAAAATATGTATGGAAATATAAAGAAATGAGAGCCTTTAATGTATTTAGCGTGATATCTCTAAATAAATATAATAATGTGGTAAATAATTATCACTTCATACAAAATGAGTGCTTACGCAGATAATTAATTAGTCTCGAAAATTGGTAAAAGAATTGGGTATACAAGGTTCACTTAGCATTGGGAATGCCAAATGGGAGATATAGCTTCTATCTATCTATCTTCTTCTATCTATCTATATACTTCTATCTACTTTGAAATAGCTTCACTCCAAAAAGTCCCAACTATTTTATTACATTAAACTAAAAACTATTCCGCTAAAGAATATGGATGTTACCTTATAAAATATTGAAACTTTCAATATTTCTAAATATTTTAAAGTGAAAAGTTAAGTCAACAGTTCTGCTAGTATCGACTGAATGAAGTGCGCTTCATTTATTCTCCACTCGAAATATCGGTCGCCGAAATGGAACGTCCTAATAAATGGCCGTCGGTCGGATCTGTCATGTACATTTGAGGCAAAAAATCTTTAGAACGTGCCGGGAATTTAATGATATTAAAACAAAACGAGGTTTTCATTTTAAACTAAATTTTATATTAAAAAAATCGGCTTTACATTGTATTACTCTCATGGTAAGGCGAGAGGGAATCTAGTGTTAAGACACTTCGTCTTCTATTTTCTGCCAAATTCTGGAGGCATTACGTGTTGAATGGCGCAACTCAACGCCGCGTTTTGCCTCGACTTCAACGCGAATAAATTGTTCAGCTTATAGTCTATGGGAGAAGTTTAGCCAAGTATGATAGAATGAGCATGAACTATGGTTGAAGTTGAGGAGGCTTCAAATAGTTTTGTAAATGCCAACATGGAGTTGTCTACGTGATATATTAATATTGATAGTGGGATCATATTTTTGTTATATAGAACGTCCGTTGATCTAGTCTAGTTAAATAAAGTGAGGAATGTTTCTGCTATTCAGCACGAAATAAAATAACACACAGAGTGGAAGGTAGGAATATTTTTAGAGTGGACATAGCTGCTTCAAGAATCTCCGAATATATTTTAATTAAATATAATAGTTTCTGTATTCTGATATGATATTACAAAAGACCAGCGCTATTTCTCATTCCTAATAGTAAATGACTTAACAACAAACTGCTATGTATATGTAATACAAAAAAAAACAGCTCCACTATTGTAAAATATTTTTTTCTCCGAGTGGGAAAGGAACTCACAACCTTTCGCGTTTACAGTCACACGCTTTTCCCCATGTACCACGACTGGCCTCTAATAAATTTAAGTATATTTTTTCGTAACACTTATGTACACGTCATTAGGCGTGTTAAATAATTCACAGCGGCGCCTAAAAAGCAAAAATTACTGAAAAGCTTAGACCGAAATGCACTTTTACTGGCAACATTAGTCTAATTACCTTACTATGTGGGAGATGAGAGTTTAAAAATGTTGCCGTTTCATTATATCAAATGTTCAATGTTGTATTATGTTAGTTTCTCTTTTTTGAATATGGCGTGACGTTTGTTTGCTATATATATTTTTTTTCGTGAGTTTAATAACATATTTCGATATATCAAAATTAAAAATAACTTTTTACTGTAATATTCAGTTTTGAAAATGTTATACATTTTTTTCATAGTAATTTAAAAAAAAACCTGAAATGATAAATTTATTTGATTGTGACTTCAATTGTTGAAGTTTCAAACTTACTTTAGTTTTTTTTAAGATATGGGTAACAACAAAGAAAAAAAATATTATTTCAAAAAACTTAATATAATCAAGACTTTTTAATAAAAATATTAAGCAGGTTGTGCAAAAAATTTAAATCCGCCATTTTGCTGTAGCGGCCATTTTGTATTAACAACAATATTGATTATATAACAATCGAAGCACTGAGAAATGGGTCAAATTGAGATTGCAATATTCCATCCAGACTAACACACGGCAAGTTAAATAACCGCTTGTAAAAACATAATATATTCTGTGTTCCACTCGTAACGATATTTCCCCACTACTCCTGAATTTTTTACTACGTAATAAAAACAAAACATATCTGTGTTTATTACTTTCTAGTTTGCAACAACTGTGGAAACCCGTTAACTGACAGAATGTTCTATTTATAATGAAATATTTCCACTTTAACGAGTTAGGTTTAAAAATAACCACAAAAAGTAAGTTAACGGTGCATAATGACTTAAAGTACTTTATATCATATTTTATTAAGTCAGTAGTTAAGAATGATTTATACCTCCAACTATTACCACCGCAACTGCACTATAGCAGCAATCTGAAAATAATTCACTAATAAAACGTTGATCCAAAAAACAAATAAAATGGAAATAAATTCAGAGTTAAAATTCCTTTCATAGTCCTACGAAATAAAGTACGACAATGGAGAACCAAAGCCGAAAATAAATGTTCGCAGTAATCTGTGGACGCGTCGCTGCGATTCTCTGAAATGATTTGTAGTTAATACTGAGTTTAGCTGAAAGTGGCTGTAAAGGGTTGGGTAGTCGCTAAAAGTTTTCGAGAATACATTTTTTTTAGCTATTAGAATAAAAGAAAGAAAGGTAAAAAATTTTTATAGCACCATATAAATCATATAATATTAGAATATCGTAGAAAATGTGTTGTAATATAGGTAGGTACACTTACAAGTGACGGACGTATAAAACCAATTCTATAAGAGAACAAATTGGTTTTTTCCAAAGATTGATGACTTTTCCAAATGCATGTAACACGTGAAGTTTGATTTTCTTTCTTCCTGGTTTTGTCATGAAATTCAATTCAATTCAAAATATTCTTTATTTAAATAGGCAATTATTATAAGCAGTTTTGAATTGTCGAATGAACATATGAACAAAAAAGCTACCACCGGTTCGGAAGGCAGTTCTGCTGAGAAGAGCCGGCAAGAAACTCAACAGTTGCTCTTTTCAAAATCAATGGTACAATCTATAAACATTAGCTGGCAGCTATCCTGCATTACGTGTTCAATAGACATTAATTCCATACATGCTTATCCTCCGCTACAGGAAAATAATGATTTATATTTCCTTGATCTGGTAACAAGACAAAGCGCGTCGTTGACTTCTGTCAGTAGTTAATGTCTCGAGAATTAGACGTTATGTGGAAAATAGAGTGTGAAAATGGAATGTTAATGCTAGGTTCCCTCTGTTAACCCTACTACATGCTGTTTACACCGTGCAAATAAAAAAATGTCTTGGACTTAGATTCGGTTTATAGATTCTTTTTACTACTTTTAAAGGTAATAAATACTCTTAAATAATATTAAATAAAAAAAGAAGCCGGCGAAGCTCGTAAGTTAATAAAGAGGAAGTGCTTTTATAAAAAACCATGCCATTAATAATATTGAGAATAAAATACGACTACACAATTAGCCGCTCACAGTTGAGCCGCCAGTAGTGAGCCTCCAGAGACCTCCTTGGTTATAAATTCCTTCGGTCTTTTCGCGAATAGATTTTTTTTTGTACAACGTTATATTTTGCATTTGAAATATAACATAAAGTAGGCACACTAGTGTCAACTTACTCCGTTCCCCATTTTCCGCCGGAATGCATAAGAATTCAGCGAAAAGTGCTGAACGAAGTGTTTTAATACTAGGTTCCTAGGTTCCCTGTGCTTACCCTGCCATGCGCGGGATACTGCGTGAAGCTAAAATAATTTTGACCTGAGCCTTCCATCCAATCACATTATATGAAAAGAATAAAAAATATTTAAGCAAAGATTTTTTTTCACTTTTCCACTTTTCCTTGTGAAGTATCCATTAGTGCGCGTTGATTTACGTTTGGAAAATAATATGAGTAATGGGTGAATGTTGCGTTCGCTTTCCTTTGTTTTTTTACACTTTATTTTGATTTATTGAAGAACTTCATTTACCCCACCGCTATATCTAGCTATAACTTTTTTATTTTCTCCGTAGTTTCTCGCTTTTTCCCGCATAGCAGAGTAATTACTCAGTTCTTCAATATTGTATGTTAAAACACTTCATTCTATGCTTTTTTTTGGGTTTCAAGATGTGTTATTAAGTAGCGAATCTCAAGGCATTGAGTTTGGTGCTTTCGAAGCAGGAATATGAAAATTATTCATTGGTGACGATTGAACTTACAGTAAATAATGGTCAGTAGATGTTTTACTCTACGTAGTGTTCTACTGTACATCGTTGGAAGTATATTATAATAATAATAATCGTATTTACTTATATATTAGACAATATTAAAATCGTCCGTTCTGTCACTCGGCACGTAATATCTAGAAAATTAGGCTGAGAATAGGAAACGGAGTTTCTTAATATTAGGTTCCCACTGCGTACCCCTCTGTGCGAAATATAGCATAAAGCTGTAGAAACGCAACTATGACCTCGTAAACTTAACTGTATAGGTACAACTTTCTACTGAAAACTGCCAAATTCTTGTAAAATAAATTCACTTTATGCTTTAAAACCTAAGCCGAGGTAATTTATCACAGAGAGGCTTATCTAGCTCGTAATGAATTTACTAAGATAATGCTAAGTAAATCCAGTTTACGTTGAGTGTAATATTTTAAAACTTATATAAGTAGGAAGGCTGTGAAAATTTGTTATCCTTTTTTTTACCTAGATTAAGGCACATCAATATGTTTTACTATAAAAATGATTAAAAAAACTCAGAATACTGGTCTGTTTGTGGTAAAACTTATCTTAACAAAATATTATTTATATTATTAGAAGCCACAGAATGACGAAACAATGTTTATGTTTATGTGATGTTCCTTTGTTGTCGGGATTTTTAATTGTAACAACTCAGACTGGTGGTAATAAATTGTAGGACAATTAAAACTGAAGATGCCAAAAAGGGGCTTGTGGGCACAAGTGTTCGACTTTAAACGTGACAGGTTGTGGGTTCGAATCTCACTAGAGAAAATGAAAATTTTAACACTTTCATTTTCATTTCCGCCACTCAACCCGCAATGCCTCCATAATTTGGCGGAAAGTGTGGAACAAAAGTGTCTAAATGGGTACACAGTGTTATAACTACACTTTGAAAAGAGCAACTGTTGAGTTTCTTGCCGGCTCTTCTCAGCAGAACTGCCTTCCGAACCGGTGGTAGCTTTTTGCTGACATGTACATTCGACGATTTAAAAGTGCTTTTATAGTTTATTTGAATAAAGAATATTTTCCTGGTTTCCTTCTGCGTACTAAGTGTGAAGCTAAAATAAATATGTAGTCTTTGGCAACTCAAGCATTATTTGTTATATTTTAACAACATACTAAATTTAACACAATAGTAGATTATAGCTACACCTATTAAATTAAGGTTAGTGATCCCATTGAAAGCATATGAATATCCGGTACCCTTTGAATTATCCAGAGATAAGTGGTATAAGCATACGGCTCCGGAAGCGGTTAAATATTTTACGTCCATATTGTGATAGTTTCACGTGGATTTTACGATCCATTCAAACAGTCCTCTGGCTTGCTATACGTTTGAGATCATATCATTTTTACTCAGCTGTAATGGAGATTGTTATTTGCAAAAGCGTTTTATATTTCTATATTTTTAGAGTGTTAATCACTCATATATACTTACACAATAAAGAAATAAAATAACCTAGAAACTAATAAATAACAAAAAATAAAACTAATAACTAAAAATATAAAAAACTGAATGATTGACCTCCTACCTACCCCGCTGTGTGCGGAAAAAAATAGTTACTAATAAATAGATAGTAATTAAAAATAGCATACAAAGATAGTTTTTTTTTTACTTCAGGCGGTATCCCGCACATAGCAGGGTAGACAGTCCCTCAATTCTGTCTATACTTATAAATGCGACAGGTGTGAACGCGACAAATTGTGGATTCGATTCCAACTTGAGGAAATTATATATTTAACATTTTCATTTCCTTATTTCTTCTTTAGCCTTTGGCGCTCCGTTATCTTTGGTTACTCCGCTAGGCCAATTCCGCCACTCAGCACGCAATGTCTCCAGAATTCGGCGGAAAGTGGGGAAAGGAAATGTCTTAACACTAGGGTTACCAGGTTCCGTCTGCCCACCTTCTTATGTGTGGTATTCAGGATAAAGCTAAAAACAAAATGTGTGTAACTATCAAAGGCTTATTAAAAACTTAACATGCAAAAAAATATAATGAATTTTGCGTAGTTTTTGCAAGCACTCAAATAAGTTATATTCAATTTAATTGGATTATTTCATATTATTTTCAATAACGTTGAATGTTGCAAGAGGGACTCAACGGGACGTTTTTAAAATTCGAAAATTCTTTTGCCCATAAAATTCCACTGTCCACAGTTTGATTAAATATAAAAAAATACGAAGTATAAATCTCGACCCCGATGAAGAGCCGTCGTTGAAATAATGTCAAGATTGCAGTAAAACTATATATAATGAAATTAGAACCTTTTGTATTTTATAAATTCTACAATTGAAACAAGTTAAAGTACAAGTTGACGCCGCAGCGTAGTGGTATAACCGTGCAAACGCGATGGTTGTGAGTTCGATTTCTAAACGGCGAAATAAATTATTATTTATTTCTTCACTCTATCATGGCAAAGCACGGCATTGAGTTCCACCACTCAACACGCAATGACTGAAAAATTTGGCGAAAAATGGCGAAGGGAGTCCCTTGACACCAGGTTCCATCTGCCTACCCTTCAATGTGGGGGTTACAAGTCGAGCTTAAAAAAATCTAGTAAATTTTTAGATCGTCGATCTCCTTTCTATTCAGAGGCAATAATCACAGCGAAGAAGTATACTGCGGGGTGCTTCAAAAAGATTCAGGCAATATAAGTTTTACACGCCAAGCTGACCGCCACTGCGCGTCATAAATGTAAATTTCCTTCAATAAACTGTTACATTTGAATAAAGTTTTTACAAGCAGCTGTCATTCTTTACTCCCATCGTAAACCCTAACCAGTGTTTTGCCAGAAATATACGTTTTTATCTCTGACCCTTTAGTAAATTGTGATGTCTGTGATAAAATTGAAGAGTTGGGCTTCCTGTTTTACGTAATTGAATTAGTTATGTTAATAAAATTTCTATGGGGAATTGTTGAATTGAATTGAATTGTGGGTTCAATTTTTACTCGAGGAAATGAAATATTTTATATTTTAATTTTTTCGCTGTACACTCACGTAATGCATCCAGAATTTCGCGGAAACACGTGTCCACGTTTTGAACAAAGTGTCTTAACACTAGGTTCGTAGTTAAAAATAATAATAACATATTTAAAATTTGAAACAGTTGTTCAACATTTTTAGAGTGTTATTTCACGGTCTTGAAGAGACACGCCTGCGCCCCTTGGAAGATTTCCAAAAGGCATGATTTTGAGTCTCTTTTCATGTAAATTTTTAATACACTTTCAAAAAAAGGCATAAATATTTTTTTCAGTCCAATTCGGACAAAGTATGACTGGACTACCTTTCAATTCGTTATAAAAATGTCTCGATAGGATATTTACATATACGTAATATCTATATATATAAATCACGATGTTCCGTTTCGTTTGTAAATCCCAACCATCGATATTAAAAGTCGCGATATATTTGAAGCTTCATCAATAAATCCGGCTAACATTTGTGACACTCGTCAGAGAGGAGATAAACGATCCGATACCTACTCGTATATCCGTACTACATGTATTACGTTAACAGAACGTGATTTAATGTATTTTCTTTTCAATTTCAATGTATTGTTAGTGTTTTCTGCTTTCACGTACAATTTTATCCCTGTATATGAATGTAGCTAGAGAGAACCTAATGTCAAGACAGTCTGTTCTCCTCTTTCCATCAGAATTCAAGATATTTCTTGTAGTGAGACAGCACAACGTATTGCTTTGCTAGATGGTGAGAATGAAAATAATTTAAATATAATAATTTCCCAGGGAGGGGAAGGAACCCGCAACTGTCGCGTAGTAGTAGTGTCGTCACTGTAGCGCTATGCCATGACGGCTTCAACATTATATTAGGATATTAACAATAGAAGCCCAGTTTCCCTTTGCCTAATTGTGATAGCGAACCATCACGTTTTCAAGAGTGGTAGTGAATATATATGAAAAAGAAACCACAATTTAAATATATCAAACCTAAAACACTCCAAATTCCATTATCAAAACAATAAGCTACATTTTGTAAAGACTGTAGGCACTTCTATTACATTAATCACTCTATAGAAACTCATACGGACTCCATGCGGACCCTCGTAAAGTCCTAACAACTTACAATTGGTTTAATTCTATGCTCGTGTCCTTTTGGAATAGTGAATTAATCTTATTTAGTTAGGGAAATGAATATTTAGCTCTCTTATACGAAGGCATGTATAAGAATGCGGTTTTATGGCAAAGTAGTCAGAGTAGTCAGTAGTAGTCTCGTCAAGAAGTCTGTCTTTCTTAGTATATGTGGGGAGCACGTGAAGCTGACTTAAAATAGACCTAAAAGATAACATTGCCGTCTACACGACTTTTATTAAGGAAAACCAAAAAAAAAAAAGAAGAATATTATGTTACATTATTTTATTTTCTAGATGGATATAGCCTAAACGGATGTAGCAACACCACCGCAGATAATTTCTATATTGATCCATGAGAGCACGAACCTCCTTTATAATTACGTTCAAATTACAGGGATCCTAATGTTAGGTCTCTCAGTTTACGTATCGTACGGTCCTGTACAGATCATTAGACTATTTGAATTGGTAAGTGAATTAGTTAGTTATTTATTTCTATAATAAAATAGATATTAATGTGTACATAAATAGTATGAAAATTGACAACGTCGTAGCGCAGCAGCATATAAAATGAATGGACCAATGCCATGCTCTTTTTTATTAAAAACCTTCTTCTTATTTATTAAAAAGACCTTCACCACCTCACCACCACCTTCTTTTTTATTAAGAAGAGCACGGAATTGGTCCATTCATTTTTTTATTAAAAAGAGCATGGTATTGGACCAAAAGTTGGCTACCAGTAGTTAGTAGTCTGAAAAAGCCAAAAAAAATTTTTTGTATATATTCATTCTTTAAACTGCTTTAAAAGCGACTGCTAAGGAAGAGTTATATTAAATTATTATCCTCATTTAATCTTTCTAACAAAACGTTCAGAAAGTTAAACAAAATTTATAATTTACAGAATAACGTATATCCTTCCTCAGCATTGGCAACATTATGCTGATCCGTTAAACTTGATTGGTTGAACGTGTCTTAGAAGGAATTAATTATAGTATGCAACGTGACTTGTGACGCGATCTGCTCCCAACAGATAACAAGTCGACGATACTTGGTGCTATGTGGTAGAGATGCTGGAAAAGCTCAGGGAGTTATTTTTTATAGTACCAGGGTACAGACGGAGGGGAAGAGACCTAGACAAAGCGAAAAAAGGGGTAGGAAGAAATGTCTTTTCAATGGACATACACTCCAGGTTCAATTACACTTTTTAAACCAACAAAATAAATGAGACATGATGAACATGAATGATGACATTTCTGTGCAGAATTAATAGCAACAATGATAAAAGAAACTATGAAAATGAAGAAATTTCCATATGTTTTAGTATAAATCATTTCCAGTATCTTAGGTTCTATATGTCATTCTGATACGAGGGTAGTATGTATAATGTTATATGGTAACAAGTTTTTGGATTGCATATATTATCTTACGTTTCTGACATCATGCTATACCCGTAGTGGCATTGATTTCACGCTTTATCTTGTTACTACACCATCTTCACGCTGTATCCCGCAAATAGCAGGGTAGGCAAAAGGAACTGTGCTTTGGCTCGACACTAAAGCGTAAAAATGGGAATATACATTTAAATAAATATTTCATTTCCTCAAGTGTGGATAAACCTAGATCTAGTAGCGTTTACAGTCACACTTTGTGCCTCTACGCCACGGCTGACCTCATATCTTATTATTGGAGTGAGAAAATGAAAATAGCATTTCCGAGTAAGAAACATTAGTTAAGTAAAAAAATATTGGATCCTGTCAAGCTTGTCCTAACACACCCATGTCATCGAGTATATTAAATTTAATGAAATATCCATTCCCAACATAAACGTTCATTGATGGACGCACAAACATGAATAACGATGTGATTTTATACTAAGCCTTCTATTATATGATATGACATGAGAGAAAACATATATATAGTATAGTATAGTGTCATAAAATGGACATAAGAAAAACATTAATATTTACAATATACTCGTATATAGACCCAAAATAAATCCAAACATAATTTAATGAATGCTAAAACAACAAATTATCTTCAAGATTTAGAATATTTATGAAATACAAGTTAATAATAATATCCATAAAAAATATTTTAAAAAACACGCTAGTTTACTAAAAAAAAGTGGGGAACGGGGTGTCTTAACTAGGTTCCCTCTGCCTATATCTTCTCTCTCTGCCGTATCCTTTTAACTAAGCCACATTCTAGTAATTATATATATAATAAGCGTAATGTTAAAGGGTATTTATCACAAGAGCTTACGTAAGACACTTGACATAGTAGTCGATGGTCGAACGCAGTCATCCGCGGCGACCTGGATGTGGACGAAACATTATGTAGCGGAATGCAAGCTTCATTAACATAATGGCTTAAATCGATTTACGGGAATATGTTACTTACAAGCGACACGCTCGCGGCTTCGCCCGCTTGAACTAAACATTTTTTTTTCAATCTTAATCACTCTCGTATCATACCAAATAATTTATATTGATATATTTTTTTTATTTATGAACCACAAAGGCGACAGTTGTAAATACGATTTCCACTCGTAACAAAAAATTGTTCCTCTTTGAAAATAAAGATGTTTTAGAAATTATTTTAAGCAATATAATTCTTTGAGATGATATATCATCTCGAGTTATGCCTTTGGGGCGCAGTGGCATAAGCGTGTGACTGTAAGCGACGATTGTGGGTTCGGTTCCCAATCGGGAAAATGAGTTATTATTTATTAATGTTTTCATATCTTCACTCTCGTAAAAAATCAAGGTGTGGCGTTGAGTTTCGCCGCTCAACACGCAATGCCTTGAAAATTCGGCGAAAAAGGGAGGACGGAGTCTTTTAACACTAGGTTCGCACATAGCTGGGTAGGAAGAGGTGAATTAATTTTATATATAAATTAATAATCAATATATTATATAATCGAAATTAAATTGAGCATATTAATTATGTTGCCTATAAAATAAATATTTGAGGTTTAACAGTTAGAACAAACTTGTAAAATCAACGACGCATTCTGTTTAACAAGGCCTTCTGGAAATTATAATTACGTATACACCTTCAACAAAAATATTTAGAAATTTCAAACTTTGTGTTATTAGAAATTTATTTTTTACTTCCACGCATTTTCGGAATAAAGTAGGGCAAGCGGAGAGAACCTAGTACTCTCTTACGTTTCCAAAATTTCCGCTTATTTAAAAAGCTTGTGTGTATTGCAATTGCGTAGTACATAATTTTACTACACTCAGTAAATTGTAAATCATATTTTAAGCACAATAGGACCTACAGTTCTATTCCCTCTCGAGGAAATGAAATATTCGATATGTTCTTTTTGTCGCTCTGGGTGCAGAAGTATTTTAATGAGAACGTATTATGTCTTATCCCTAGGTTCCCAGATTCCCTCTGCCTACTTTGCAGTTATGAAAAAATAAATGTTGGCACAGCACACGTACGATGCTTTTTCTGTTTTTGCAGCGTTCAATTTCAATTCTGTAAAATATAACGTGATGTAACAGAACAACAATATTCGTCTTCGTCAATAAACGAAAAATCCAATACATTTTTTTTAAATTCAAACCAGCAGTTTCTGAGATCAGCGAGTTCAACCAAACAAACTCTTCCACCATATGATATTAGTATATATATATTTAAATATTCAGATATACATATATAATGGTACCTTTTCATATAATAACACATAATATCCAAAAACTGTTTCCAAACTTATTGACTACGTTCATCAGGTACCA
Organism: Heliconius nattereri; assembly: GCA_013403645.1. Taxonomy (NCBI): domain Eukaryota; kingdom Metazoa; phylum Arthropoda; class Insecta; order Lepidoptera; family Nymphalidae; genus Heliconius; species Heliconius nattereri. Next base: position 1,485,845 of record JAAIXI010000255.1, read on the forward strand.
GGAAGGGATACGTTTGTTGGACGTTTACCGCCATTACCGGCTGTCAATTCTACCCGCCAATTAGTTCCAGGCGTTCGACTTCAGGTGCAGCCATGAAACCTTTTGTCTTGTTTTTATAATGTAATATTTTTTTTGGTTTCAAATTCATACTTACAAATAGCAGGTATGTCAGGGGCTAGGGACCTAATGTTAAAATACCCGATTCCCATTAAGACACTTCCGTTCCTCATTTTTCGTCGACGTCGACGTCGATAGAGTCACATGCTTGTGCCCCTACGTCCGCGTATAAAGTACATACATGTACATATAAATATAGCATGTATATAAATATATGTATATATAAATCTGACAGTGACTTCAGTCAATTGCACTAATATAGCTTACAAGATTAATAGATATCTAGTTTTCAATTTGTAAGCTAAAATCACTAGCCACTAATCTAAAAAAAATATTTTTTTAGACTTGTTATTACAAAAAGTCTCTAGAAGCAATTTTTTTACAAACAAATGCTAGACTTTGTCTATTTGTTACATTCGCATTTTTAATACAAGTTTTCTGGATTACATACAAACTTAAATGTATTAATCAATCAATCTTAGTCATTCTCATTGAGAATTCAGAGAATTCAGTAAATTTGTGCCACAAATCGCTGGTTTGCTAGCCTAAGACTATCATCCAAGTAGAGTGCACACGTCCACCTCGTATCTCTCTTTATCAGGTGTCTTTTGAACAAAATTATCTTTTAAAAGGCTACTTACTAAGACTGCACTTTAAATTAATGGCTCCATATATTTTACCAAAACTATTTTATCTTTTTTATCGTTTTTAGAAGGTGGTATGAATTTATATACTATCTATATAATATAGTGTGTTTTTGATTAGTATAAAGAAGACTCATTTTTAACATTTTTTAAAGTGTTTTTGCACAAATATTGGACGATTCCAAGAGGCGTGGGTTCTAACCCGGCTACATTAAAACTTTATGTTTCCTAAATAAATATATAAAAAATCTTTATAATACATTTTCTTACTATGTAATTTAAAAAAGAAGACAGTACAATATTTTTAAAATTTTAACTCATTTCACAGATTTGACCATACAGGTTATAGATTAGATATTTTTAAGCTCGTTGTAGAGAGTTTCCTTATCTCAGCATAGTAGACAAATATTTTCACTCCCCAGCTGTAGGAGATAAAAGTGGCGTTAGTTTCCGCCACCGAACACTTAATATCCCGAATACAGGTAAAAATGGTAGTACAGAGTGTCTTGACACTATAAAAAGTTGTATATTGGCATGTAAAGTCAGAGTTCTTTATTCAAAAAAATAATACACATACAAAATGAACAGAAGTTGCGAAAAGCTGAACATTATATTTTGTAGATAACCAATAACCATATATGATATACAGTTAGTACACAAAATTAGACTTTAATATCGGGAAATAAGATTCTTCATTACGAACGTGATGAAGGAAACAAAAAAGTCACGTTCTTGATCTTAGAGTATCATGTGGAAGTGGTAGAGTATTTTTTTGTCCATAGTTTTTTTTTACAATTTTTTTTGACTATTTTTATTATAATGAAAGAAAAATAGAGGTTCTAATTTTAATTTGCGGCTCAGCGAGAGTGTACCCCCTTGTGGGAATCGAACCCAAGACCATTATCGCAACTTGCTATTTGTATTGAATTTAGATTGGTACGTGGGGAATGGATTGTCAAAACCCCTCCTCCCTAAAGTATAATTATATTCAAGTAAAGCTGGGACAGAATACTAGTATATATTTATATAATGAAATACAAACGATTTTCAGTAAATTTTACTATAACAAACAACGAAGGAAATAATTCATGATAACATTGACACAGTGTTGTTTATTTTGTAAACGTTTAAATATATGCCCGTAGTATTATTGTGAAATAAATTATAATTGTATAACAGGCTGTAGTGAGAAAGAATCTGTCTGTTAACATGTGGTTATAGGTTCAATCTTCTTCGAGGGAATGATTATATTGAAATTATTTTAATTTCTCTGCTCTGATAGACTAAATACGGCAATTTTTTTATTATATTGAGTGGAAATTGGGAACGAATGGAATAAGTAAACACTCCGTAGCTCTGGTACTGAGAAAAAGGGGGTAGTTATTTTTTATTATATTAACAATGGCTGTATAGTCCTAACTGGGTCGTAACTGATAAAAATAATAATCGTTTTGAATTCGAATTTAACTCGTAACTTACACCCTAAGAATATATAAAATGATATACATATTTGTTTGCTTCTTTTTCATATTCATACTTCTATTTTTTTTTTGGTGTCCACTCTGCTACCGTTGCCTGTTAATTATTTATAAGTATCTTATTAGCTCGATTCTATCGTAACGCAGTAGTACTGCATCTAATCATAAAAGCGACGATTGTGGGATCAAGTCAAAAAAATATTTGGCGGAAAATGGGGAACTTGGTTTCTTATTATTACCTTACCTTATTACCCTGCTATTTGATAAAAAGAAAAGTCGTTTTTTTTAGCTTAAACGATACCAGTTCCAATATAATCAAGTCGTTTATTCTATGTACGTGACCTAAAGGGAAAAATATCTGATGGAACCACAATCACGCCTCTTATTCCACCACATTCAATTCAAAGGAATCACACGGTTTTTTCGGAAAGAAATTTTTGTGTTACCGCAAAAGTACAATGTTCCGGATCGACATCCAAATTCACATTGATACCGACACCAAATATAAATTGTAATCTTTATATTTTCAGGTTTTAGAAGCTATAGTAGCTCATCGGGACCTTTGATCCTGCCGAGTCACTATGGAAATATGTGTAGTGATAGGTAATTCTTCAAATTAATCTATTAACAATGCCTTCTTACAAAATAAAAAAGTGTATTTTTCCTGAGTATATCTTACGATGTCGAATTCTTCCTATAGTCTGACGATGAATGTAATAGTGAGACCTCTAATTTTACAATTTCCTTGGAACGGATTATTTGAACACTAGGATGTTTCGGCATTGAAATTATTGTTAGAGGAGCACTTTTAGTTGATCTTCACCTGAATATTGTTTTTATAAAAAATATTTTATTTTTAGTATGATAAATACTTGTCACTTGACAAAATAAAACCTGAATGGTCCTTTAACTGTTGTTACATAAATACAAATAGTACGTTTACAAATATTTCACACAGAGATATCAATTAGCGTTTAACAATTCAATGAACGCTTAAAGTGAGTTAATTGTATTATTGAAAATTGAAATGAAAATTGCTTTTTCCAACGAAAAATACGAATTTATAAAGAAAATGTGATGAAAAAATGATAAATTACAAATATTTTTATTAGATATGGGTAACAAAAAGTTAAATTTTCAAAGGAGGCCGCGACAAAAACTTCTCATGCATGGTGGCGCATAAAAATTCTATTGAATTCACACATAATAGGAAAAATTTCTGTAGGGCATTTATGGTGGAAAAGGGACAGACTGTTTTGACCCCATCCCTGGTTTAATAGGGTGACTGCTATATACTTTTATATGATAGTTCTATTATGTTATTTGTGGAAAAGTGTTATTTTTTAGTACATGATTAAAAGGAAGAATTTATTGAACTAAGCTAAGGAAGTAATCGCTTGTCTCGTTAATCAATATTAAATTTAATTAAAATTTTAAAATTTTAATGAGATTGTTGATAGTTAAAATTCATATCCTGCACATAAAACAGTAGGCAGACGGAACCCAATGTAGTTTGAGGAAATGCGTTTTGAGTGGCGATATTCAGCAGAAAATAATACACTCCCCGAATGAGAATCGAATTTACTGCAACCAACCATTCCATTGCATTTACAGTCAAACTGTCCTACTGCGCCTCAAATAAGTTAAACATTTGTTAATATTGCTAAATATTCATTTCCCTAAGTAAATAAAATTAATTTACTATTCCAAAAGGACATGAGCATGGAATTAAACCAATTGTAAGGAGTCCGTATGAGTTTCTATAAAGTAATTAATGTAATAGAAGTACCTAGTGACGCAGTGCGATAGTATCTAAGTGTTAACGCGATGGGTCTGGGTACGTTTCCCGCTTTGGGGAACAATTGTAGTGAAATTATTTACATACAAAAATTGTCTTGAATTCTAGTTTAAAGTGGAGAACGTGGAAACGGAATGTCTTGATTGAAATCAAAAAAGTAACTAAATAAAACGTTGAAATTGAAAAGAAAATACATTATTAAATCACGTTCTGTTAACGTAATACATGTAGTACGTATATACGAGTAGGTATCGGATCGTTTATCTCCTCTCTGACGAGTGTCACAAATGTTAGCCCGATTTATTGATGAAGCTTCAAATATATCGCGACTTTTAATATCGATGGTTGGGATTTACAAACGAAACGGAACATCGTGATTTATATAAATACGTGCGTAATACGTACGTATATAATACGTATATGTAAATATCCTATCGAGACATTTTTTATGATAGGTTTAAAGTCAGGCATTTTTTACTTTGCCTAAATTTAAGTGAAGAAAAGCCAAATCTCATCTATATTTTTTTTGACAACGTATTAAAAATTTAGAGAGAGATTCAAAACCATGTTTTTGGCTAAATATTTGGCTAAAAACTGGTATGTTATTATTATTTTTTTGCCTGAGAACTTAGTGTAAAGATATCCTGTTTTTGTGTAGAGGAAAGGAAAATTTTAAATATTTCATTTCATCGAATGAAAATCGAACCCACAAGCTGCGCCTCGACTGGCCTCCATAGAAATTTTAATAATGAAAATTATTTAATTTACGTGAAACAGGAAGCCCAACTCTTCAATTTTATCACAGACATCACAATTTACTAAAGGGTCAGAGATAAAAACGTATATTTCTGGCAAAACACTGGTTAGGGTTTACGATGGGAGTAAAGAATGACAGCTGCTTGTAAAAACTTTATTCAAATGTAACAGTTTATTGAAGGAAATTTACATTTATGACGCGCAGTGGCGGTCAGCTTGGCGTGTAAAACTTATATTGCCTGAATCTTTTTGAAGCACCCAGCAGTAAGCTTCTTCGCTGTGATTATTGCCTCTGAATATATATATCATGATGAAAGTTCTTAAAAATGACTAAAATATGTTCTAGAAAATAGGATGAAATATTTTTGACACTGGTGTCAAAACATATAGACATGACACTCCGTTCCTCACTCTCTGCCACTCTCTGCCGAATGCTTGAGGCATTGCGTGTTAAGTGGCAGAACTCAATGCGACGCTGTCTTGTGATGCAAACATTCGTTTGGTTTGTCTTTTCTTTAAAAGTATTTTTTATATCAGGTATTAAAAAAAATCTATTAAAAATATTTCCAAAATAAGAGTTGATTGAAGATATGAAAATTTAATAATTCATTTCCCCGAGTGGGAATCAAACCCACACCCACCGTGTTTACAGTCACACGCTTATGCTTGTAGATACCTTATCTACAAGTACTCGGGCTTGTTACAATTGTAGAATTCCTAAAATACAAAAAGCTCTAATTTTATTATTCTCATCATAGTTTTACTGCAATCTTGACATTATTTCCCCGACGGCTTTTCATCGGGGTCGCGATTTAATCTTTGTGAAAATTTTTATGTTTAATAAAACTGTTGACAGTGGAGTTATACGGGCAAAGAAATTTTTGAATTGTAAAAACGTCCCGTTGACTTCGTCTTTCTACTTAATATATACTATATACTTTATCGTATAATGTAATTAACTTTAATATAACTTATTCGAGTGCTTGCGAAAACTATGCAAAATTCATCATACTCTTTTCCGCGCTTAGGCAAGTTCTTAATAAGCTTTAAAAGATTATCGTAGAATCCAGGTCCACCACTAAACATGCACCGCCTTCGTAATTTAGCGGAAAGTGGGGAACAGCATTGTTTTATTGTGAACGGAGTTTCCAGGTTCCCTCAGCTCATCCCGCTGCCAAAAAAAAAATTAACTTTGAAAAAGACATTAAAAGAATCTTGGCAAAACTTAACGCCGCGCTTTTCCTTAGGGGGCCAGAGCGAAGAAATAAAAAAATAAATTTAAATAAATATTACCTTATCTGGGTGGGAATCGAATCCACAAGCAGTCGATTTTGCAGCACACCTCGAGCCCCTGCGCCTGGCCACGGCCTGGCCTGGCCTCTTTTTATTTTATTTTAATAGGAAAAAATAAAAACAAATATGAATAAAAATGTCAGGCTCCAATATCCGCTTTACTTATTTCAAAGTATACTCCACAGAAGTAAGAGAGCGTACGTATACAGTTTACAACCGCACAATTATTCAAATGAATATGTTTATAATTGGCAGAAAAAATATGATGTTTTTTTCTGTATTTGATAAAGAAATATGATCTTTTATTACTTATATTTTTTAAATTGTTCTTTTTATTTATTTTAAATGGCTTAGAACAAAACGTGAGGCCTTCGTAGCGCAGTGGTACAAGGGTGTGACTGTAACGCATACAGTTAATACTGTAGTTTTATTTAAAGTCGTGTTGGCAAAAACACTATATCAATAAGTTGTAAAATATTACACTCAACGTAAAGTGGATTTACTTAGCATTATCTTAGTTAATTCATTACTAGCTAGATAAGCCTTTCTGTGATAAATTACCAGGGCTTAGGTTTTGAAGCGTAAAGTGAATTTATTTCACAAGAATTTGTTAGTTTTCAGTAGAAACTCGCGTACAGTGAAATTTACTTATTTAATTATTTATTTACAGAGTCACTCCCTATTTCACACAGCAAGGTCGGTAAAGGAAGCCTCGTTTCAAGACACTCCTTTCTCTAGTTTCAGCCTAATTTCTAAAATTTGCTTGTTACGAAATTAAAGAAATGAAAAAAATCCCCGAGAGGAAATTAAATCCACAGTCTTTTACTTTGCAGGGGCTGTGCCCCTGCAACAAGACATCTGAAATTGAAATATTCTGTAATATATAAGGAAATACTATTATTATTATATAGTAAGGGTAAATTTAGAGGATGAAGTTGCAATGAAATGATTTTTGCAAAATGTATTTTAAATAACGTTTTGTAAAAAAATTGTATTCGCGGAAAGACCAAAGGAATTAATAACCAAGGAGGTCTCTGGAGACTCACTACTGTCGGCTCGACTGTGAGCGGCTAATTGTGTAGTCTTATTTTATTCACAATATTATTAATAGCATGGTTTTTTATAGAAGCACTTCCTCTTTATTAACCAACGAGCAACTTCCGCGTGACTTTGTCCAGTTCTTTTTTATTTAATATTATTCTCTAAAGCGAATCTAAACCAAGACATTGTTTTATTTGCACGGTGTAAACAGCATGTAGTAGGGTAAACAGAGGGAACCTATTATTTCCACACTCTGTTTTCCACATAACGTCCAATTTTCGAGACATTAAGTGCTGACAGAAGTCAACGACGCGCTTTGTCTTATTACCAGATCAAGGAAATATAAATAATTATTTTCCTGTAGCGGGTGGGAATTGAATCAACAACCGTCACGTAGAGTCCGCTCTGCCGCTGTGCCACGACCACTTCGGGAAAATGAAAAAAAAACAATTTGAATACCTATATTTCATGACAAAACCAGGAAGAAAGTAAATCAAACTTCACGTGTTACATGCATTTGGAAAAGTCATCAATCTTTGGAAAAACCAATTTGTTCTCTTATAGAATTGGTTTTATACGTCCGTCACTTGTAAGTGTATATTACAATATATTTTCTACGATATTCTAATACTATATTATTTATATGATGCTATAAACAAATTTTATCTTTCTTTCTTTTAATTCTAATAGCTAAAAAAAATGTATTCTCGAAAACTTTTAGCAACTACCCAACCCTTTACAGCCACTTTCAGCTAAACTCAGTATTAACTACAAATCATTTCAGAGAATCGCAGCGACGCGTCCACAGATTACTGCGAACATTTATTTTCTTTGGTTCTCCACTGTCGTACTTTATTTCGTAGGACTATGAAAGGACTTTTAACTCTGAATTTATTTCCATTTTATTTGTTTTTTGGATCAACGTTTTATTAGTGAATTATTTTCAGATTGCTGCTATAGTGCAGTTGCGGTGGTAATAGTTGGAGGTATAAATCAATCTAAACTACTGACTTAACAAAATATGATATAAAGTACTTTAAGTCATTATGCACCGTTAACTTACTTTTCCTAGTTATTTTAAGTGTAACTCGTTAAAGTGGAAATATTTCATTATAAATAGAACATTCTGTCAGTTAACGGGTTTCCACAGTTGCTGCAAACTAGAAAGTAATAATTAAAGATATGTTTTGTTTTTATTACGTAGTAAAAAATTCAAGTTTAGTGGGGAAATATCGTTACGAGTGGAACACAGAATATATTGTGTTTTTACAAGCTTTTTTAGTCTGTATGGAATATTGCAATCTCAATTTGACCCATGTCTCAGTGCTTCGATTAAGCTAAAAATTACATTATACTTCGGTTCTGATGACAATATAATGACATTTAATCAATATTCGTGGTAATCAGACATGGCCGCGGCGACAAAATGGCGGATTTAAAATTTTTGTACAATCCACTTAAATTAAAGGGCTTGATTTGTAATATACAATTCACTATAAAGAAAATACATCTCTAAAGCATTGCCTATTAACTTCTTAAAAAGGTTTTTTGAATTAGTTAGTTAATTTAAATTTAATTTGAATTTTATTTCTCACCTACGCATATCGTTGCAAAGTAACTAAAGTAAGATTCAAATTTGCAACCATTGCGTACCAGCCCAACCATAATTTTTATATATAATTATTTTTTTATTATTTTAGGTTTTTTATAAATTAATTATGACAAAATATTATGAAATTGAATATTTATTCTACAGTGTAGAGGTATTTTTACTTATGAAGTATCGAAACATGTTATTAAATAAAAAAAAAAACAAAAAGTATTTATAGCAACAAATGCGACGCCCTATTGACACAAAAAAACCACCATTATAATAGCCACATTTTAACAGTCTCTTCTGCCACAAAGTAAGGTAATTAGACTAATGTTGCCAGTAAAAGTGCATTTCGGTCTAAGCTTTTCAGTAATTTTTTTTCGCTTTTTCGGCACCGCTGTAACAGCGCGTGAATTATTTAACTCGCCTAATGACGTGTACATAAGTGTTACGAAAAAATATATTTAAATTTATTTCACTTAATATCGTCGTCACTATTATTATTATATTTTTTATAAATTGTATTAAATTTTCTATAAACATAATCAGAATCCCAATATGCAGAAATTAGGCGGAAAGTGGAGAATGAAGTGTTGTCACACTAGGTTCTTTGGAAGAGACGCATTTTTTGTATTATATCATACATGAAGATGAATTGTTAAATCACTGGAATTGTTAAGAAACAGCTCTGCTCTTTTATTAAATTACATAATGCAGAATACAAAACAAATACCTATAGTATAAATATAAGCATTCCTTCAACTGGAATTCGAATCCACTATTACTTTTAATAGACATAAATAATTTTATAATGGCATTCAAAAAACTATGTTAATATCGCTCAACTTCAACCATAGTTCAAGCTCACTCTACCATGCTCGACAAAAGCCCCATAAGCTATATAAACTTTTGTTTATAATGAAAACCTCGTTTTGTTTTAATATCTTTAAATTCCAGGCACGTTCCAAAGATTTTTTGCCTCAAATGTACATGACAGATCCGACCGAGGGCCATTTATTAGGACGTTCCATTTCGGCGACCGATATTTCGAGTGGAGAATAAATGAAGCGCACTTCATTCAGTCGATACTAGCAGAACTGTGGACTTACTTAACTTTTCACTGTAAAATATTCAGAAATATTGAAAGTTCCAATATTTTATAAGGTAACATTCATATTCTATAGTGGAATAGTTCTTAGTTCAATTCAATAAAATAGTTGGGATCTTTTCGAGTGAAACGCCATTTTTTGGTACATTGCGTGTTTAGTGGGGTAGTTAATACCACTTCGTCTTGTTACTAACATAAAAATAATTCATTTGCCTGAATGGGAATTGAACCCACAATAATCAGTCAGTTACACTTGATTTATATTATGAATTTGTCAAATTCTATAGATTTTGAGTGTTGAACGGCCAAATCTGACTCTACTTTTAACCCTTTTACGAGAGCAAGAAAATAAAAATACTTCATTCTCCGAGTAAAATATATAAATCCACTACCATCACGTTAACGAGCGCTGTTACCTGGCATATGGAAACTCGCCAAAACGCCTGTTTTGTTCAAATAGTTTCTATTATTACAACCTCCAAAAGATAGCACAGTAATTCATACAATGCAACTGAAATAAAGCCGATGCCGCACTTTTTATTTATGAAGGCGCCTTCACGACGCACACATTTTTCGAATGATTTTCCTCTGGAATATAAATATTAGAATCGTTATTTGACCTTCTAGTCCAGCGCATTAAATTGTAAGCAGGAAGTATAAGATTCATTTCTTACTTGGCACTCGTTAGTTCGACACTACGTATTTTTTAAATAAGTAATTATATAATCGTATATCGGTTTAGTGAATGACTAATAATAAAAAAATATATAAGTATATATTATTAGGCGTCGCCGTGGAACGAGGTAGTGTCTGGCTGTTAATACAAGGGTTGTGAGTTCGATTCTCCCTCTGGGGATTACATTATTTTAATTTCATCGCTATACTAACTACATAAAGCACAGCGTTGTGATCTGCCACTAAACAGAGAGTATCATGAAAATTGGGTGGAAAGGGGGTAATGAAATGTCTTAACATTAGACTCTCTTACCCGATACTTCATATGAATAGTTATATTCCCATATAAATTGAGCTCAAACGAACATCACAAGCGGCAAAACCAAGCTGGGCACAGAAACTGGGTCTTTACCTGAATATAACTCCACATTTACCCTTTGACACAAGTGCATTTAACGCGTATCCAATTTGTATGGCCAACTAACCAAAGGTTAAACGACAGTTAAGCCAATAATGCATGTTATTAAGGTATTAGTCGTATTTAATATGAGCGTTTAGCCACGCCCCCTATAACCTTTAAATATATCAAATTACTAAAATACATAAAACTGCACCATATGGTATTATAAAATTAAATTCAATTTAAACAAAAAATTGAACCTTACAAAGTTATTAATATAAGCTCGACTGGATCGGAATAAAATACGATACTCTTGGAGGCCATTTTCGGAAATTATGAAAGTATAACTCCGTTAATTAAACGTAATATGAACCTTGAAATTAATTTATGTAACGCCGCTTTTAACTGAGTATTTAAATTGAAATTAGGTTACAATTTTGTCATTGTACTGTGTGTTAATTTTTTTATAAGCAAAAGATTTATTTTCTAAGTTAAGACACTCCGTTTCCATTAAGACACTTCTGTTTCCGACTTCATCCGAATTATGGAGGCCTGTTAAATGGCTGAACCTTTTGATTTGGTTGAAATGGAAATATATAGCTATATACATTTTGAAAAAAATGTACATATAAAATGTATAAAAGAACAAGGCAAACTCGCGTACGGGTCACCTGATAAGTGATCACCGCCGCCCACGACCCCGTGCAACACCAGAGGAGCTACAGGCGCGTTGCTTGCCGCCATGGTGGAAACAGATGCGTTATTTGAAGGTACCTAGGTCATATGGACTTGGAAACAGCGCCGCAGATAGGCCATTCTACAGTTCCGTGGTGCAAGGTAGGAAGTTCCTATGAAACCGCACAATAGGGAGTGCCACATATCTATAGATGGTGTGGATGATATTTGAGTTTGGGATATACTACTATGAAGAAAAATGCATAAAATTTCACAACTTTAGTGGAATGTATATAAAAATATGCAAATAGTGAGTTCGATACACTCGGGTCTGATGTTCAGAAGTCCATTTTGTATGTATCTATTGGTGATAAAATGTAAATAGATATAGCGAGCATCGTATCTTACTATATTTCTCTTAGAGCAGCCATGTATGGTAAAAGTTGTTCTTGCTACTAAAAGCTGGTCGTCCTATCAAAAATAATATTTACGAATAATAGGAAGAGTGAATTCAGTTCAGCAAATAAATTTTAAAATTGCTGGCAGAAAGTGGAAAAGAGTGTCTTGACACCAGTCCCTTATAAACTTTTTATGCTTTTGTTAGAACACTCTATTCCCTCCACCCCACACTAATTTATTATTAAATACTGTCAGTATATTGTAAAATGTGATGAATAAAAAAATCGCCAACATCATTGAACACTGTAAACAACACAAATTATATAAAAAACAACATAATAAAAGTAAATCTGCATACAAAATGGCCAGTTCCATCATTGGCGTTACGAGACCGTTGACTGTCTGCCCCGGATGCAACTTGAGAATGTACTTCTTATAATATATATTTGAAACTTAAAGTGTAGTACTTGCTCTCTTTGTATACTCTCGTATCGTTATTTAAAGTTTGGCTATTTGGAAGAAAAACTTTTAAAATTTTTTATTTACTTTTTCATTATCTGATACAATAGAATATTATTAAGGAGATACATATAATAGAAAGCTGTGGTAGCGCTATGGTCGCACTATCGTTCTTCTAGACAGTAAATGCCACGATTGTGATTTCGGGCCACACACAGGGGAATGATAATTTAAATTATTTTAATTTCCCTGCTTCCAATTTTCGGGATCACGTGAGTGTCTAAATGCCACTCTTGGTCTAATTAACAAAGCGAGCAAAACGAAAAATATTTTTTTTTCCGAATGAAAATTGAATCCACAATCGTCGTGTTTACAGTCAAACGGTGAGCCATTGTACCATGAAGTCCTCAATACTACTTCCAAAATAAGCATTTAGATAAAACGAGCGCCACTCCCGAAATTCTCAAAGAGTGTTTACACATTATGCAAAGTGTTGGTTTAGAATTTGTTAAACACTTTGGGGAAGGATTTTGATGAAGATCTTAATTAGGCATTTCAGCGACGAACGCCGCATACATCTCTGTGAACGTCGCGCCGGGTCTCGTAATGTTGCTTTATTAAAAACTGGTATGAAACTTCAATGTTTCTGGATATACATTTTTTTACAATAGGTATATAAAATATTCTAGATACAAAAGGAATGATGAAAATTATAAGCTTCACGCTGTATTTCGCACGTAACGGGGAAGGCAGAGAAATCTTAGTGTAAAGACACTTTGTTCCGCATTTTACGCTGTATTATTTATATTGCGTTGCTGTATTCACGCAATGAGACAAAAGTCTTATTACTGAAGCGAGAAAATGAAAACATTTTATATTTCGTTCCTTCGAGTAGGTATATATATTTTTTTATTGTTTTTTTTTTTCAAAATTTCTAAATCAATTGCCATAAAAATTATATACTCGGATACATCTGCTAATATAAAAATAATGTCCTTAGCAATCAATTAACGAACATACATACAAAAATACAAACACTTTCTTTTTGAAGTCGGTTAAAAGATTACTAATTAATACATAACATAGGTTTCTTTATCTTTGATATGAAAGCAGTGTCGTTTTCCAACGACTTGCAAGTTCAACTTACAGCGAGTTATGATGACCACTCATTTACATCTCTCGCGCACTTGATTAAACTGGTTTGATATTTCATTTCAGAATATTATTTTATAGCTACTTAGTTTTATGTTAAACATCACGGCTAAAACAAGGATGATTTCTATAAAGCCATTTTTCTCTGGTTCTAGTATTAAGATGGGGCCTGAAGCCTGTCCATTGAAAACGGCATTTGAAGTTCGATCTCAGACTTGAGAGCGATTTAAAAAACGGATGTCAATGTGTAAAAATTATCTATTGTTTAAATTTATATACATTCTACTAATTACCCAATACAAAGGAAATTTAGATAATAAGTATTAACAAACTCTTAACTAAATTAAGCTTTTAAAAGCTTATTTATACTAAAATGTGTACAAAAACAAGTGGATTTTTAATTTAATACAAGAGAGGCTAAAAGGGCAGCCCAAAGTGGTTTTATCAAAGCAAATCATTTAAACTAAGAAATAATTAATATCTACAGCGTCGGCCGCAGCACCTTTGATTAGCTTCATCACAGCTTTGACACGCGCCTCATTGGATTTGGGAATTGTTAGCAGAGAGGAACAATTTAGTCATACTATTATATATATATATATATATATATATATATAATCTATTACTTGTTTAGAATTTATTAATTTCTATAATAGAAATATATCAAAAATAATATAAAATATAATATTTGTAAAAATATATAATATTTAAGTATTTAATAATTTAAAATATATAAAAATAATCTATTACTGAAAAGTTATTTAAATTCTTATAACTGCCTTATATGGACGGGATAAGAGAAACAAATAATAAATTCAAAATAATATTCAAATAGACTTTTATTATAAGCACTTTGAATTGTCGAATGAACATTCAATGAACAAAAAGCTACTACCGGTTCGGAAAGCAGTTCTGCCAAGAAGAACCGGCAAGAAACTCAACAGTTGCTCTTTTCAAAATCAATGGGACAATTTATTACATTAGCTGACAGCTACGTCTATTACATTTAATAGACATTAATTCCATACATGTTTGTCCTCTAAATATTCTTGAATATATACCAATTTCATAATTCATAAACTAATTTATTATATTTCCCTTATTTAATAAATTCAGTAAATACATCATTATATATTTGATAATTAAATAAATAATAGAAATATTAAATAAAAGCACAATATATTTTATATTCAGTTAAATAATAGAAATAATAAGCAAAAACACAATAATTTATCTGTAAATAGTCATTTTAAAAAACAATCAATAGAAAGCATCACTTACGTCTGTTCAGTCCGGCAGCTCGTCACAGAATGTCTTTACAAAGCACTGCACCGACCTATGATGGTGGGGAACCACCATCATAAATTTAGTCAAAATACTTCTAATAAATTGTATTATTTTAAGATACTGTCAAATTCATATATTTTTTATTTTAGTATTATAATATTCTTAACGATAAAATTTAAAATAATACAATAAATGTATAATTTTAAGATTGACTATCACGTGCCTAAAATAAAAGCTGAAGAACTTTATTTGTTATAACGTGTTAATCTCAGGAACTAATGATTTGAATTGAATATTTTTATACGGTTACGATAATTCCCCTTCTATGTAACCGACAATACTTGCGGTCAGAGTTTGAGATTTCCATTAGACCACGCGAGAGAAATCGCATGTAAAAAGCTAGTTAAAAATAGTTGAAATATTAAAACAGGAAACTACAAAATGTTCATACAAAATGATTTGTATGAAAATTGATGAGATTATTGTGTTATATCTGGTTTAATACGCAAAGTACATTTTATATCGAAATTTCAATAGATTCCCACGGGATGTTGATCGCTGATATCAAAATAAATATGGGAGTTGGTACACATACATAAGTGAGGTACAGCAAAACGCTAAAATATATATATATATATAATATAATATTCTAGCTTAGCCAAGATTTTCCATGTTCTTTCTATATACATACAAAATTAACATTAATATTAAGCAATAACCAGTAGGCATATTACTATCAATTACTTTTTATGCCTTACTTACTGAGATATAAGCAAACAAAACGCTACGCGGAAATTTGGCAAGACTTCAGAAACTATGAACTATGAGAATAATAAAGTGAAATAGAGTTTTTGAAAGTATCATTTGAAAGGAGACCTAAAGAGAAAAGAGAAGATTTTTTTGTCATCTTTTACATAATTCATATCAGCTTTTATTTTGTAATAAAATTTAACATATTTATATTCAGTTTTATTGTCATTTTTACTTTCAAGAGAATTTAGGTGTGAAAGCGGTTTCTTCGTGATTTTCATTTCAGAAGTATTGTGTGGCCATTGTGGCGCAAATACTAAATGGAGTGACGTAATGGTAAACGCGACTATTGTAGGTTCGGAGTTCCCACTCGGAGCAATAAATTATTGTTTATTAATATGTTAATTTCTTCGCTCTGTTATCAAGGCAACGCGAGGCATTTAGTTTTACCACACATTACGCAATTTCTCAATAATTCGACGGAAAGTGGGGAATGTAGTGTCTTAACACTAGGAATTTAGTGTCTACCAAGAAAAAAATTATTAAAAAAGCATGTCCAGAGTTTTAAAACTCCCATATTCAATTAAGAAAATTACACGCAATCTATTAAAAGATTTCTGATAACTGGACTTAAGCGACAAATTAATCATGCCGCAGAAAATTGCTGCAGTAAAGCGAAGAAAACTTTTTGCAATTAAAAAGTCCCCACAAGAGGTCCGCGGGAAATAAGATGAGAAATTTCTTTAAGTTGAACGTGCTCTGGCATCCCAGGAACACCTCTTCGGACGAACGTTATTCACTTATCTCGAGAATAACTTGTAAAGTAGTACGGATTCAATAAATTATTATTAAATAATATTATTTGTATATTTTTGGAGGTTGTCTTCGGGCCGCAGCTAACGCCACGCTTTTACAACTGTAATTCCCAATCGGAGAAATGAACTGTTTTCGCTTTTCTTCCGTAACAAATGTTAAATTAATAATCTATATCATCTTTCAAACTGCCAATAAAAAAAAAATACCTTTCCTTAAATAAGTATCGATAAACTAGAAATTATTATTTATGTTTTTGAATAGTTAAAATCGTTGTAAAATTTGTGTTTCCTGTTTCTTTTATAGTATAAGTTTTTTATTTCTATTTTTTTTGAAGTGTAAGTAATGTTAGTGTATAATGATTTGTATTGTTTTTTTTTTCTGTTTTTTTTTTGTAATTAATGCATGTCAAGTTACCCTGTAAGTGGGGTATACAAGTTTTTAGCGTTTGAATTATCATTATTATACAACGTTGGCTTCCTATTAAATAAAATAAAATCAAAAACAAGAATAAGTACGGCGTTGAGGTCTGCAACTCAGCAATCAATGTCTCGAAAACTGGACCATGCGTAGGTAACGAAATGTCTTAATATTAGGTGCCCTCTACCAACCCAGTACCCTGTGTTTTCCTATGTGAACATAGGAAAACGTCCTAAATCACAGGCACTGCTCTAAATTCCACTTTCCCCACTCTGCAACAGGACGAATCAACATCCATACGGTGAATCCGTAGAATGGTAAGTAGCGTCGTTTCTACAATAAAAATAAACACATTTATATATGGACATAAAAAACCAAAACCTTTAAATTAAATCTATTTCTCATATTAAAGCATTCATTGTTAGATAAAAAAATGAAATTATCGTCGCCTATTCAAAGTGAACGACCGGCTAAAGCCCGCTTACACCTTCCGGCTTCCCGCCGCGATAGCACCTGTCAACTTATTAATACTTTCACGCTGAAGAAACGACGAATCCTGACCATAACGACTTCCGGTTAGATAGCAAGGCTTGTATCCTGCTTGGAATATACGTAGGAAGGGATGGCTTTAGGTTAGGTCTAAACAAAAGTATGTATTTTTTTTTGGTACAGGTTTTGAATAAGTTGTGTAATATAGAGACCTCGAATTCAAATTGTAGTCTTGATTAAAAGTAAACAACAGTATATTATACGAGTACATATAGCTAAATCCGAGCGCGAATTTGAAAATATGAAATATTTCCTTTCCCCGCGTGGGAATTGAACCCACAACCGCCGCGTTTACACCCAGACGATAATAGAACTCCACATAGCCATAAACTCATATATTATTTATTATACTATATACATTGAATATTATAATTATATTAACTATTTCAATGTAATGCAAATGTATAGAGTGTATCAAATCTTAATTAATTTCTGATCCTAATTAACGATGACGACAGTAAACTAACGCGCTTTCAATGGAATGTTGATAATATAGCATCTGTTATATTGTCATAGATGTATGTCTTCATTCTGTACCAGTATCATTAATCTGAAGAGTTTATTCGGTTGATAGCTCTAATCTCAAGAATTATCGAGTTGGATTTTTTTTTTCAGTGAATTGCTCGAGGGAGTTCATTTTTTATTGTGTCAATAAACTAATTTGTGGTAAGCCCCAATTATATTGTATTGTATTTACATAAATAAAGTTTTCGGTTTTTGTACAGGTTCATAACACGTATAGTAGGGTATGTAGAAAGAACTTAGACAAGACACTGCGTTCTCCCTTCCCGCCCAAATTTGTCAATTCAAAAGCTCACTAGAATTATCTTCACGCTATTTTCAGCACAGCATGGTGGGCAGAGGGAACCAAGGAACCTATTGTTAACATACATCATTCCACATTAACACTTTCTATCCATTCAAAATTCTAAAGGCATTGCGTGTTTACTTTGTCTCTTTACCAGTGCGAAGACTTATGAAAATATTAAATATATCATTCCCCCGCGCAGGAATCGAACCCGAAATCGTCGCATAGTCGCACGCCGTTTATGCCTACCATTAGAATTAAACATTATCTGTCTTTATTTATAAAATTATTATAAACAAAGATAGAATATAGATTGTACTTCTCCGTTACAAAACATATATGTATATGTTCAAACTCAGATCCTCCGAGGTGATCTCACCAACTTTGTTAAACAACTCTCAACAAGTAGTATAAAACAACAGCGTCTGGAGAGCTGCTGGATCTACTTACAACTGCTGGGTACTACGCCAATGTATTATTAACTTCTACACTTGTATTGTGTTACTTGGAAACACTTTCAATTGTTATTGTACGTAGATAAATAATATTATTTATAACAATACACTATTTAAATTATATTCTTATGTTTCTTTCATCTTCACGCTTCGTAGGTAGAGGGAACATAGTGTGAAGACACTCCGCTCCCAACTTTCCGCCTAATTTTGGAAGCGTTGCGTGTTGAGTGGCGGATCTCAATGCCGTGCTTTGCTTCGAAACCAGAACAAAGAAATTGATATATAAATGTAAATAAATATTTCATTACTTCGAGTAGGGATCGATCAAGTATGACCTGAATTATGTAGTAGTTAAGGCACCCGGAGGGCGCAAATATATAAAGAAGTTGATTACAGTGGACCAGGTTCGGCGCTCTTTTTCTCTTCTTATCTTCTTTGAAACGATTTTCTCTCAAAAATTACAAATTAGAAAGGTGTCTGAATAGCTATTTACTTCCTTTTCGATTCGTAGATCGAGTAGAAAGAACCCTGTATATTACTGTATATTACGTTTCAAAGAACAAAGAAATTCCTTGCAAACACAAGTAACTGTACACTTCAAAGAAAGCAACTACGGTGATTTACGCTTTCTTGCAACTTCATTTTAGAATAAATCAAGTGAACTAAGAGGCAAAGCAAAAGCAAAGGCTGGGAACATAAATAATAGGAATTTATATCGTTAGTACAATACGGCATCGCTAATGACCCCAACGGGTAATTACGGATCGAGGGTCGATACCAATGAACTGTACTATAATTAATTGGTAACGCATTTAATTATGTTTGTTTGTATTGAAGTATATATATTTATGCGTACGAGGCCAGTCCTGGCGCAGGGGCAGAAGCCTTTTAAGCGTGACAGGTTGTGGGTTCGATTGTCACTCGAGGAAATGAATTATTTTTATTTTCATTTCTTTATTGTGATGACGAGAGGCGTCGAGTTCTCAACGCTGCTTAACACGCAATACCTCGACAATTCGGCGGAAAGTAGAGAGCGGAGTATTTAAGCACTAGATTTCCTCTGCCTACCCTGCTACATGCGAAATATGAGAAAAAAAAAGAAAAATATAAGAAAGCTTCACATGGACATTAAAGCTTTGTGACCATTATCCACAAACTTTTAGTATACGTTAAAAAAAGTCGCTAAAAATTCCTTCCTATGCTTTAATTTCGTTAAAGATACAGTTAACGGAGGCAAGGGGGGGACGACGACGACTAAATAACGACGTCTATAACTTTGAACAACTTATACAGTCAGAACTATATCTATTTGGACGCATTCCAAACTGGTATATTCATCAATTAAGCTTTGCTATCTTAACGTCGGTTGTGATCTCCGGCTATTGCAGCATCTTAGATGAGATTGGGGGTGTTTCTCATCATTTGTTACATTAGAGCAGTTGTCAGATCGAGGGTAGACGTTACAGCTTGTGGGTTCGATTTCCACTCGAGGATACGAACGAACGCTCTGGTAACTGGACAAGTTCCAGCAATCAACACACTAAAATCGAAGATCTTAAAAATAAAACTTTTACCCAAATAAAAATGGAATCCAAAACCACCGCGTTAACAAAAAAAAAAGACTTACATCCACCAAATTGAAAATACTAAGGAAATACTCAAAATTGCATACCAATGTAAAATCATCAATATTTTTTATTCCCAACAAATTCCACACAAGTACTGAGTATAACGGAGCGACCATATAACTTCACTCACTTTACTCAAAAGCACTCGCCTATATATTTTAACTGCAGCGCGTGCTTGGTGTGCGGAGTGATGTAGCACTAACTACTGCGTCGTAGGGGGGAGGCCAGGGTGTGACTGTAACGTTTCATTATTATTATTGAATAATATATTACGAACAGTGAATAAATGAAAATGCCAAAGTAAAATCTATATCAATCCGTAGCTCCTATAGAGATTACTTTTAGTACGAAACCAATAAGCGGAGAGATAATGCTGCGGAGTTTACGAGCGATCAGAATTAACCGCTTCGTTTTGTTTATGGGCGCTGTGCATTAAGACAGAGCGGGTATAAATGTTGCAAATAGGATACTGCTACTATAAAACTTGTGTGAAATTCGATATAAGCGGTTTTCAAATAGTATGGAATTGTTATGTTTTAGATGGAAAGGGTTTTTATTACTTTCTGTACCCGCCAAGGCACTAAGTCCCCTCTGGCTATCCATCCATACACTATAACTCAGGTCTTAGGCACAATGAAGGGAACGGAGTGTCTTTAGACAAACTTCCCTCTGCCTATCCCGCTAGAAAGGAAAAAGCGTGAAGCAGCTATTAATAACTCATCACCATCACAATCAATACGTGCGCATAGAACATTGTACGTAGATAAAAACGTCTATGAGAGTGACATTTCCTACTCCACTCCCTGTACGAGTATAGCACGCTTTAACAAGGCAGTATGAGACTTGACAGTTAAACGTTATCACGCTATAATAATGTATAGTACAGGCTAGCGAATTGGAACTAGGTAAACTGGAAGTTGATATGTATTTATGTGATGGTTTTAGGTTCGATATCTGAGTTGACAAGATTGACAAGATAATATGAGAATCTAGACTACCCTATAATTTATTTGACCGTCCAGCACCTTAAAATGAACTGAAGGAACTGAGTGGCTGATTACAATTCTTTCTTTGCAAATTGCGTGTTGAGTGGCGGGACTCGACACCGCGCTTTGTCTCGTTACCAGAAGGAAGATATGAAAATATCAAATATTTCATTTGCTAAAATCTCAAAAGAACCTCGATAATCGAACCGACAGCCTGTCGCGATTAGTTGCACACTTTTGCATTTAGAATTTCTTACATCTACAATTGCCTATAATTTCAACATTTTTTTCTTAAGTCGCTTAATAATTCCTTTAAGAAAGTTTTTTAAAACAGTAGTATCCCAAGTTTCAAGCTTACTGAAGCCATACTGATTACCTTTTTTGTATTCTGAACACGCCGTGTGTACCTATAAACTTGTGCTTACTGAAATAAAACTATGTTTTTCTATCTGAAATTGACTTCGTTTATATCGAATAACAGGCAGTTATTATGTTGGAGAAAGATATTTTTGTCTTATTAAAATTGAATCTATGGGTTTTGTGTGTTTTTCATCTGCTACATTTAAATTTTTGTATAAAAATAAATGGATAATTATTGATCTTTGTTAAATAAACTTATATTATTTTGTTTGTAAGATTGAGTTGTACGTAAAGTTCCATATATAAAAGTGTGGACAGTACCTTCTGGTTTCTTTATTGAAAACGAGCCAAAAATGATCCTTATCAAAAATAAAATATGATTCTTTCTAACTTCTCTCTTTATCTCAGGAAAGACAGAGAGAAATTTCTAACAAACTATTCTATTGCCCACTTATCCCCTTAAATTGTAAATGAAAATAGTTCCTCCCGAAGAGAAGTCGAACCCGCAACCGTCATCTACAGTCAGATGCGGTTCACGATGAGTCTCATTTTCGAAAACTCTCTTCTTTCTCTTCTTTTTAACTAAAAAATGAAAAAAAAAGTACAAAATCTATACAATTTATTATAACCCGCTGAGTGGTTGGCCGGTAGCCATTTCAAATGTACCTAAAATAATATTAATTTAGCAAATAAATTTTAATTCCGTCCATACATTCATATGTAACGATGTACATAAAACAGCGAGTGAATGCTAATAAAGTCGCCAAGCTGGCATCCCTCCACTATATTTACGTTTGACCTTGTGGAATAGCCTATGAAAGAGGAAATTTCGTTTTTAAAAGCTAAATAGTAAAACCTATTATTGTCTTTCTATATAAACAAAATAATAACAGTGATTTCTACAATTTATATTACAGTGTGTAATTAAAAATATCTGTCTGTCGGTGTGCTTGACTGTTTTTTAAAACCATTTTTTTCAATAACGCTTGGAGATATTAATCGGACGGACGGATTCCGTTCCTCATTAAGACACTTCCGCTCCCGCATTTTTTCTACTTTGATTTTCTGAGGCATTACGAGTTAAGTGGCGGAACTAATTTTTTATATGTACACAAATTCATATTTAAAACAAATAACCATTATAATACATTTGAAGAACTTTGGAATCCACAACTTGACAAGACTCAGACTCAGACTGGCACGAACTTATTACAATATTTAGAGAAAGTTACGAAATATATGTGGACTCCCTAAATCTTTCTACCAACTTAAAATACAAGATAACAAGAAACAACTTATTTGAACACTCAACCATTGTCTGAAGAGCAGTTAATTGGAGTTGTTGACTTTTATTTGTTAAGTGTTTGTAACAGTACATAACTTTAGTGAGCAATATTACTTTCAGACAAAACTTTATTTAGCAAAATGGGATTGATATATGTAGAGTCTTTGTTCATGTCTTAAAGTTTTCTAAAGACCAGTCATCATAAAAATACAGTATTAAGTTGGTGTCATCGAATAGATAATGACAGGATATCTCCTGAGTCCATGATGTATCCATACTTCATAATGTATGTGAAAATAACAGTTTACTATAACAAAGCATAAACCAAAAAACTTACGTAAGTACCGACGTAAGATCTGAGAAACCGCACCGGATTTTCAGAACATAATTATTCACAAAATGCGCGTGTGATGAAAGCACTGCCTGTTCCGATGACAGCATAGGCATATATATACATAGGGTCAGTACCCTGCAGCTACCTACAAGCAAGGATTGCTATTTTTTGTGAGGAAAGGGGGAAAGTAAACTAAGAAGTTAAATATCTGCCGGGGCGTGTCAGACCGCACGTCGGTATTTAAAGGTTAAGTTCCACTAATGGAACTGTGCACTATATTTTACTTTGTTACGAAAGCGAGGAAATGAAAATATTAAATATTTCATTAGCCCGAGTGGTAAATGGACTCACAACCGTCAGGTTTCCAGTTGCACGCTTGTGCCCTAGGAGTAGCCTGCGCTAGGACAGCCTCATTCATATAGGCACAAACTGCGAACTCAACGCTGAACAGGTTAATAAATATTTAAAAATGAGCAAATTGACACGAACAAGTGATAGTGGAAAAGAAATGAGGGATCTGCTAAAATAATCTCTGCACAAAATAATACCATACTATTTTGTTTAGCATCCCCATATATCCTGCATATAGCAGGGTAGCCAAAGGGAACCTGGGAACTTGTCACTAAGGTACTCCGTTTCCATTAAGACTCTTCTGTTCCTCATTTTCTGTCGAATTTTGGAGGCATCGCATGTTGAGTGGTCGAACCACGCTTTGCTTCATTACCAGTTTACAGTCGAGCACTTGTACTGCTACGCTACAACAGACAAATTACAGTCCTACTTAAAACATACTATTTCCTTGTATAGTGTTTTTTTAAGTAATTGAGTAAAAGGTTTACAAACTATATGTATTATATTTTTTATATACCATTTTAACCCTATCGTACGCAGATGTGTTTTATTTTCCCTTTTACTTGATTGTGTATAGTTGATATAACTTTATAGCG
Organism: Heliconius nattereri; assembly: GCA_013403645.1. Classification (NCBI taxonomy): domain Eukaryota; kingdom Metazoa; phylum Arthropoda; class Insecta; order Lepidoptera; family Nymphalidae; genus Heliconius; species Heliconius nattereri. The sequence goes on from JAAIXI010000255.1 coordinate 1,510,056, forward strand.
TTATGGGAGATTTTATGGCGGAACTTGGGTCATCATAAACATGGCATATTTTGTTCCGGACTAAGTACCATCGTGAAAGTAGCCGATATTGTTTTAGTTTAGTTATATTAAATATATTTTATTATATAGTAGTGTAAGCAATATACATATAATTTGACAAAAATATATCATAAAAGTGCATTATATCTATAAAAGTAATTGAGAAGCAAATTATTATATTCCTCGATATATGTAGCTTCGAATACACATAAATAAGAACGAACCAACACCAATCGCGTTTAAAATCAACCACTGCGCTACAATGAGCACAATTTATCATTAAAATCACTAAATGTCATTTCAACGTCCATATTCAATAAATTGTTAGAAACACGCCATTACTTGATTGAACAACACCTTTAATTTCCGTTGTTTGAGACTTAGAAGCGCCGGCGGCCTCGTGAACCTCTTCCGACGATATAAGCTCATTTCCTTAAGCTATCTTTAGGCCTGAAGTTAGGTGTAAAGTATTTCAATTTGGGAATGTATTTCTGTATTTTGTGTTAGGTTTTATATTTTTGTGATTTTGAGAGTATAAGTATAAATAGCCAGCTTTGGTTTATCTGGAGGATCAGGATTGAATAATGACCGTCAACGTTACGGTACCAAGCAAATTATATCTGGACGTGGGATTGAAGCAGTTTTGCTCTATAAATTCAAATATGATTTGACAATTTTTTTTTTGGATGAAGTGAGTAATTTAAATACAAAATTCAAGTAAGTAAAAACAAATATAAATAAAATCTTTTGAATTTATTGGTGTAAATTAAAAAAAAACTAGTAGTAAAAATAACTATAAAACCCAATAGACAATTTCCGATTATTTTTATTTACGATTTACATCCATATAATGAATATATAAAAAACCTATTGCGATTGTCACTACTATTATTACTATTAATCATAACACTCCTTATAAGTATTTATAGATATAGAATTCATATTAAATGATCATTATTACAAGAGAAGATTTTTAATGATATCATTATGCTTGAAAAATATGAATATGTAAGCATATCAAAGGAAACAATGCATTATTTAATAATTATTAGATTAGTATAAAAGGTGAATACTATATTTTATTTTTAATTACATTTGTTTAGGCGCTTGTAGTGATGACTTACAAAATGAGGGCTGTCTGGTGCTTAGCCGCTGTCGTCCTCACCTTCGCTTATGGACATAAATTAATTCTTAACAAAAACAAAAACCGACTTCTAACAACGAACTAAAAAGTGAAAAATAATTATACAAAGATTTTATAATTTTGAAGTCGGTGCCAAGTAAAACAAACAGACTTATTAATAAGATATTGTAGTAACGTTGTTGTAGCATTAGCTTGACACCGACGACGAATCATCAAAATCGGTTTGCGGGACATTGAGTTATTCGTCTATTTGTCGCGCACATACCTAATGCAAATTTAAGACTTATGTGATTTTCTCATAGATACCATTGTCAGTCTTGGATAAAAAAAAATGGGACCATTCGGGAAGCCTCACCTCACCAAAATTATCAAAATCGGTTCACCCAGTCAAAAGTTATGAGGTAACAAACATAAAAAAAAAAAAAAAAATTAAAAAAAAAAAAAAATACAGTCGAATTGATAACCTCCTTCTTTTTGAAGTCGGTTAAAATACTGGTAATGTAAGTAATATTTCATATATTTCTCTGTTTAACGTTTATCATTTATTTAGTATGAAAATCGCTAGTTCAAGTAAAAGGGCTCTGGCTAAGCTAAACCAGAATATTAGAAAATACTCGAGACCTCTATTTTTGTACGGGACCCTCGGTGGGCCGACTTGTGTCTCGGTGGGCCGACTTGTGTTTGTTCGGTTTTTTTATTTGTGTGATCTTCACTTCCTCGAGTGAAAATCGAACCCACAACCTGTCGCGTTTACACCCTTTACCCCTGCGCCACCACTGACCTCAATTATTAATGTATTTATGTGTATGTATAAACATTTACATTGTGTTATTTTACCAAAATCATTTAAACAGATCATCGCTATGCCTCCAGTGCGTATTTCGGGTATTTTGATGGCATCATCAAAGTGCATTGAAGAATTGAACCTAGAGAAAGATACGATCCGGAAATTTTTCGCGTAGGAGTTGAGTGATTCCGAGTCTACCAGCAAATTCATGTATTGCCTTGGAATTGGGTCTGGATATATAGATAGTGATGGAAGCATTGTCAAAAACGAAGTTCTGGACATAGTTGGGAGCCACAGAAACAGAGTAAACGCTATTATTGACGAATGCAACAAGTCCAAATACAATGATAAATACGAAGCGGCATTTCGTAGTATTATGTGTTTCAACAAAAAATCTTGATTTGCAGTTCAAGGTCTAATTATTTTTAAATGAAGTCCACCTTTTATATGAAATGGCGTTGTATTGTTTCTAATACTAATAATATAATAATGTGTTCATTAAATTATTTTTGTTTTTCCATACTTCTTTGTCACTTTATAACACGAATTTCATTTTGAGCATATCAATTGTTATTTTGAACTTGATCTTGATTTTACTAAAATCTATTTCGCTGTCTGCCATTTAACCATTCAAAATTATTTGAACACCTGAATATACCTATTAAAATTAAAACAAAACATAAGTAAGTATATAAATTCTAGTTTACTCCTGCGAGTTCAACGTAGCCCTTAATGGACCAACTCCGATCGAGGTCCAAATCGGGTTACAAGGGCCGGATTTTGTAATAAACTTCTACGGAACGAAAAAACATATTTTTCCATTTTAATTCTTAAATTCCGAGGAATCAAAATTGCAATTGGGACGACTAGTATTTTTAACCGATTTCTGTAAAAAGAGAAGAATTTAAGTGTCCATCGGAAGATAGGGAGAAAATTTTAATGGTGTTGACTATTCCGTTAATATGTATTCTTAACAGCTGTGATAATGAAACGTGTGAAATTTATTGCTCACTTATAAAAAATATTTTTTTATGCGAATATTAGGGTATTTCAGAACAGAAAATATTTCAGAGGCCAGTCGTGGAATACAAGTGAGCGAGTGTAGACGCGACTGGTTGTGGGTTCGATCCGCATTCAAGATTAGAAGACAGAGGAGAGACAGAAGAGAAGACAAGAAATTAAATATTTATTAAATTTATAATTTTAATTTATTTGCTATGGTGTCGGGGCAAGGCGCGGCTATAGATTCTGCCACTCAACCTGCTATTTGCCGAAAAAGTATATTTTTAAATAATATAATTTTAAGAAGTATTGACTCTATATTGTATTTTTATTCGAAAAAAGTGGCATTCGTGTTAAACTACTACTCTCTATATTCCATAAGAAACCATCCTCACATAATACTGCATAACCCTTTGATAGATGACAGTAATGTCTCACTAAGAGTCATCGTTACCTGGCGGATGTGTTACCCAAAATGAAAGATAAACGCCTTCCAGCCACTATTTATTCTCTGTACGTACTTAATGGGATATTTGACACTATGTACATTTTAAAATCTAATTAGGCTAGTTTATTTGAATTGCAGAATATCTTTTCGAGACCTATTTCATGTATCGATCCACCCCGTTGGCTTTCTTCCGGGGGCCAATGGTAGAATTAGTTATGTTCGCCTCTTTGCCAAGAAGTTGCTTTGAAGAAATATTTCTTAACCGACCGAGAACTTCATATTTAGCGTGTGCTAATGGTTGGTGAGTGGATGGAGTGATGTTTTATAAATGGCTTATTAAATTCTTATAATAGAGCTAGTTGGTATTAGGTTAATAAGCTTTTTAAATATTTTTTAGTTTATATTTTAAGTTTTTTAATAATATATCTTGGCCTGAATACGAATACTTGATGAATAAAATTGTAGGCTTTTTTTGGAAACATAATAATTTAATTGTAGCGTCCACGAACCCGCGTCTTTTGGAAACTCTGACATCTAAGCCATAATAATCTGTTCTTATCAAGCCATATCGGAACTCAATGTCAACCAAATATTTAAAATTACCCAAAAAAAACTCACAATAACAATACGGGGCTTGCTTTGAGATAGCTCAAAGCAAGCAAAGTAAAAAAAACTATATAGTAATACAAAAAAATAAGATAACTGTATTTAAAACGACATCACCGCAGCTAAGTATTTGGCCACAATAGGCCGTTACTTGGAAAGGAAGCGTTGTGCGCTGGCAACCTTTTACTTACATATCCGTTTGGCGTCGTTTCATTTGTGAAGATTTATTTTGCTTTTATTTACTTTTTTTGTTTATATATATATATATATTCTTTGCTTTCGAATATATGCAATGTATATGTAATATTATATATGTAAATGCACTGTACACAGTGTATGAGCGACGGTTCTGGCTTCGATTTCTATTTGGAGGAATGAATAGTTTTTGTATGCCCGAAACTTCAATATATTATTAAATACGTTCTCTCTACCTACCATGCTATAAGCGAGAAAGATATGAGAATAAAAAAAATATATAGTGAAAATATATAGGTATTTATCCTTTACATATGGCATATTGGTTGGTTTAAATTATTGAAGTTTTATGAAGGATTTCTATATATTAGTCTAGATTACTAGACTAATATATTATTAACTATATTATTAAATATAGTTTTTATTTCCTTTGTGTATATATTTGCTAAAAATAATTCATTTCCTCCAAGCAAAAATCGAACCTATAACTGCCGCATTAAATGACATATACTGATATTTCATTGTACTTATGATATAATACGTCATACAATTAAAACCACAATCTCATTCATTACTTTCCTCTGTTAAGAGACTACAAACTTTCACAAACGCCCCGAGACCTCGTTTCGTTTCGTTCGCGTATTCCGATGCGAATTCAATTTTATTTCTGTATCGCCTTTATTACTTTTTCATGTTAATTTGTTAAACTTACGGCAAAATATTTTGTTTGAATCATATTAATTTTACGCCTAACTTTTAGAGTTACAATGTCATTTTATTATATTTTTTTAAACATATAATAAAAAGACAGACATTAAAGACATTGCTTTTTTCTTAGGTGTTACTATAGATTCCAAACTCCAGTGGAATACTCATCTGGAAGCACTTGCGGATAAACTCAGCTCTGCCGCGTTCGCAATTAAAAAAGTAAGACAAATGACGGACGTTGAAACTGCCCGACTAGTCTACTATAGCTATTTCCATAGTATTTTATCTTATGGAATGCTGCTATGGGGCAGTGCTTCAGATATAAATTCAATATTTATCCTCCAAAAAAGAGCCGTAAGATATATTTATAAACTAAGAGCTCGAGATTCTCTGCGAGAGGTTTTCAAAGCAGCAGGTATTCTTACTGTTGCTACCCAATTTATATTCTATAATATTCTCTTTGTCCGAAAAAATATACATTGTCATAGTAAACACCAGTGGGCCCGGACGCGGCTACGCCCGCTTGAACTATACGATTATGTATTAAATATATTTATGAAATTATTTTCGGTTTTCAATAGAATTTGTAAGAAAATATAAGCCTAAATAATTAAAATAAGTTAAAAAAGAATAATAAGTGGAGATTTATTATTAGATAAAATATCTCAGTAACTGAAATGAACAACCAAAGAATTAAAAGTAACTAAAGGAATTTCTTAATATTAGAAAAATTACCTAAAGTTTGTCGTGCGCGCGTACTAAACATTTTTCTATATTAAATAATTAATATTTTTTTCGAACATTATTAAATAAAATCCCAAATGATTAAAATGACGGTATAGATAACCGATGGGTATAGATAACCGAACTGAGATAAATTAATAAGTAGTAGTAGTAATAAGCAGCAAATAATTAAATAAAAATTAACAGTAATTCGAAAATATATAAAAATTTACAAAACCATCAAAGTCATACTATACCTACCACTCGTAGGTCCACACTAGGTCGTTCCGAATCACTGACATCTCCTTAATTATTTACTAAATTATTATACAGTAAACTATAATTTCCATCTACATGAAATGCTAAAAATGATTATTATATTTATTTTCATAAGGATGAATATCAAATTATAGAAATCATATATTTTTTGTTAATGTATATAAATCTATATCTATAGTATATATCAACGCGGACTTTTTTAAACAATATTTTTGGAGAATATTGTTTTTGCGTCTCATAAGGTTGAGTCGGCGCGCACCATGTATGCGTTAAGCAAACTTAATTTGGGTGACGTTTTCTAACAACAAACTTTGCAAATCGTTGCTTAGCAACGGCGGTTGTTATAAACATGGCGGAATAAATTGCATGTCAAATTAATAAGTATTTTAATATATTGGTATATATCGAAAATATTACAAATATGAGAAAAAAAAGTATCCTATGTTCATTATGAGACCCTCAAGTATCTCTATATGAGTATTTTATCACAATTAAAT